>JAMLFT010003860.1:0-20992 GCA_026544285.1 Pachyrhizus erosus | reverse complement strand
TTTATATATTACAAAATATTTATTTATTAAGAGTTTTAATTATAATATAATTTATATCTTCAAAGTTATTTATTTATTATAAATTTTAATTATATAAAATAAATATTTAATATATGCACTGTAAAGGCTAAAATACTAGCAATCAATAAATTACAACTAAAATCTATGTTTAAATATATTAAATGAAAGTAATTTTAATATATATTTTTTTGTTGATAATGATATTGGTATAAGTCTTTGTCGGGAAAATTAATTTTAATATAGTTTATTTTATTTTAACTAATATATTTTATTTAGATTTTTGGAAAAATAATATTGTATTACTAGTATATTGTAAAAGAGAAGGAAAATATTTATTTGTTAAGGATGGAATGGAAAAGAAAATAATTGAAAAATATTTTAATAAACTTTTTTATTATGACCTCTAAAATTTACTTATAATAAAGGAATTCATTATATAATTTTTTTATCACTGTTATTAAATTTTCCAAACATATCTTTTCTTTTTGTTTAAATAAAAACTGTTTACTGTTTAAAAAAATGTTTAACAAAAAATGAAAAGAAAATATATAAAATAAAAATTAATAATTTGAAATCCCAAGAATAATGATACCGAAAAATGCTACCAAGGCAATTTGTTGCTAAACGAAAAAATAGACCATGTCTTTTTTTTTTTTTTTTTTTACATCAATTATAAGTATTCCTAATTGAAAATAAGCCTATTCAAGTTGTACAAAATAATTATGTGTGACAAAATTTTGTCAGTGAATAGTTGATATAATTAAAAACTTAAAACTCAAATTTATAATTACTAATTAAGTTTAAAAAAATTGTATCAATTAATTCACATGCTCAATAATAGAGACCATGTTCAATTTAATAAAATAGAAAGAAAGACAAAATTCACATTCATTTTTATAAAAAAAATTTAATCAGCTCTGTTAAATAGCAAATCCTCATTACATTAGCGATCGCATTAATTTTTAGGGTATAAATCAATAATTATTTTAAAGACACATGCAACCCTCCTCGATTATTATGAAACATAATAATTATTTCATCTAAAATTGCATAAAAATTGCAAAATATGTTACTAGGATACGTGCACACATCATATATTATGTTTATATAGATAAACATAGGACTTAATAATTAAATAGATTTCATAATATTAAAATTTCAGTTCATGAAAAGAGACAATTTTAATTTTTTTAATAAATAATGATAATAATAAAGATCAAATTTAAATTTTCATATATTTATTTTAATTTTTATCATTAGATCGACTCTAATAGATTAAGACTTTTTAACTAATTGAGAAAAAAATAATTTTACATTCAAACAAGGTGAAATTTCATGCAAGACATATTCAGTGTATTTGTCTATGTTTTAAGTTAAAAGATTTTTTTTTTTTGAGAATTGAATTTAGGTATAATAAATTTATGCAGATTGTTCGACCAGCTGAAATAATTTTTCTTAGTGTAAAATAAAGAAGTGTGCTATACGAACCAGATACAAAATAGTAAGAAACAAAACTGCTGAAAAAAGAGAATGTTTAGTACTTGTGGATTGATTTTTTAAATTGTAATGATTGTACATTACACCTCTCTAATTTTTTCTTCTTCACATGACATCTCTAACTCTTTATAATTAGTTTTAAATAAACTACTAACAAATAAAAAAAATTTAAGTTAAAAGTATTTCTGTTCGCATCAAGAAACACTAAGAAATCCTAAACTTCACGAACCATATTATGTATGCCTGACTTACTCCACAATAGATATCGATGTTCATGTTCAGGAATATTTCTACAATTAAACACTTCAGAGATATCTGTGAGCTTTATTACGTGTAGATTAACATGAATTGAAGAAGACATATCTATTTATAAAATATGATTGATTCAAGAGTCACAAATCTATCCATTTTAAATAGAATTAAATAGTCGAATTTTAAAAATTATATTATATCACTTAACTTCCATACAAAAATTTTAGTAAAGAGAATTCTATAACTTTGAATGATTGAACGTGTAATACAGCAAGAATCTATCACTTACAAGTGAATTTAAAATCCTTATTATTAATTGAACTATAAAACATCCTATTAAAATGTAGCCGACAGTTAATTTATTTTTATATTTTTAAATTTATTTTTAAATTAAAATGTTTTTAAAAAGTATTCTTATTCTCGTTGGGTCATAAATTTTTTTTCTAATTAAACATTAAATTTTAGCTTTTGTTTATATAATTTTTTATTTCTTCAAAGTAAAATATACAACATCAAATAAAAAATTTAAATAACATTTTAATTTTTATAAATATAATTTTATTTTTTTTATTGTTATTTTTAACTAACAACATTAATTAATAACATAAAAATAATTTTAAAAATTATATATTCAAAAAATTTGAGAAAATATTTAATTGTAATTTTTTTTAGTAATTTATATTTTTAAATTTCATTTATTTAAAATAATTAATTATATTAAATTAGTTAATAAAAAATTTAAAAATAAAATTTGATAAAAAATAAAAATATTATGTTAAATTCTTTAATAATATAATAAGTTGATGTATTAATTTTTTAAATAATTAAAATTAAATTTTATTTTATTTTTCAAGGATTTAAGTCTAAAAATAAAGAATGGCTTTGATGTAAATAAGACAAGTGTTGGTGTGAGATGTAAGAGGTTCCCACAGCTATAGTTGTTCCACGAGGTTATTTCTGTTGAAGTGAACCTACCACTACCTCCTCATTGTTGCACAGTACACACTCTCAACACAAAGTTGTGGTCTATATGCAACCCCTCCCTTTCACGTTCACACCCACCACTCTCCCTTATTGGCACGCCAACAATCACACACACACACACACACACTTTGCCTCCTCCTGCGAATCCAACCCATGGTGCCAGGACTCTCCACCGCCGCAAACTTAAAGCCCTACAGTCTCCTCCAACCCTCACCCTCTCTCCCTAAACCAAATCAATCACTTTTCTTCAACCCCTTAATATGTTTCCATCGAGTTCGACGCAGAAGAGAAATAAATGGCTTTACCGTTTGTGTTCTCACTGAGGATCCCAAACGGAACCTCCCGATCAAAACGGACCAAGAACAAGTGTCAGCACGAGTGGCAGAAAAATTGGCCCGCAAGAAGTCCCAGAGGTTCACTTACCTAGTTGCGGCTGTCATGTCTAGCTTCGGCATCACCTCTATGGCAGTCTTCGCCGTTTATTATAGATTCTCCTGGCAAATGGAGGTTTATTCACACCCATTTTACTTTTTTCTTCTTCTTTTTTTTTTTTTTTTTTTTGTGCATCTGAGTATTGTCTTGTGCTGGCATAGGGTGGAGATGTTCCTTGGTCTGAAATGTTAGGCACATTTTCCCTCTCCGTCGGTGCTGCTGTAAGTCCTATTCTCCTATATCTTTATTATGAAATTGGGTAATTCAATTCCGCGCCTTGAATTCAATTGGGTATGTCCATTTTTCAGGTGGCTATGGAATTTTGGGCAAGATGGGCTCATAGAGCTCTTTGGCACGCTTCCTTGTGGCACATGCACGAGGTCTGCTTCCAATTCTTCTCATTTTTTTTATGTGCCTTGATTAAATTAACTAGACAATTACCAAGAGAATTAAAGAAGAAAATAGCAAAATTGAAACTTTGTGATTAATCAAGAGTTTTTTTTTTTTTTTTATCTTATTCAATCAAACATGAACTTGAATTGTTGCTTAATTTGCAGTCGCACCATCGACCAAGAGAGGGACCATTCGAGCTTAACGACGTTTTTGCAATAACTAACGCTGTCCCTGCGATCGCTCTTCTCTCATACGGTTTTTTCCACAAGGGTCTGGTCCCTGGCCTCTGTTTTGGTGCAGTAAGTGTGTATCTTTGGTAATCTAATTTTTTAATCCCTCAATTAACGGTTTCATTGGGATCCGTTAAGTCAAATTAAGAACGATAATGATTCGACGATAATACCCCCAAAACACTAAAAAATGGCATCCTCGTCTTTGAACAGGGCCTTGGAATCACGGTGTTTGGGATGGCCTACATGTTTGTCCACGATGGATTGGTTCATAAGAGATTCCCTGTGGGTCCCATTGCCAACGTACCCTACTTCAGAAGAGTTGCTGCTGCTCACCAAGTAATTATTTTCATTTTCAGTCAATATACTTCACATTTATTTATTTCATTATTTATTATTTTAGCAAAGCAAAATAGAAGGAAAGTGTTATGAGTTTATTTGTTTGTTTTGTGTTTCTTGTGGAATAGGATCTGAATTGTGATCTTATGACCTTGAATTTTTGTTGTCTGTATTCAGCTCCACCATTCGGACAAATTCAACGGGGTGCCATATGGGCTGTTTTTGGGACCCAAGGTGAGCCACGTTCCTATTTCTGTTCTCTAGTATTTTCTTTATTTAAACAAGTTTCTTAGACCTCCCCAAATAAGATTTCTATATGTTTAATAGATTTATTTTAAGTCAAATGATTTTTTTTTTTTAGATGTTTATGGTGTCATAATTTTTTAAATAAACCTCTATTATTAAAAAGGTTTTAAGTAATTACAAAAATTTAATAAGATAAATTTAGCACTCTTCCTCAAACTTCATAAGATAAATTTCAAATAAAATCATAATAATTTTATTGAATTGTTTTCATTAGTTTGAAAAGGACTTATTTTAATTAAAGTTCACATCAGATATATGTATTTATTGGACTAGTTTGCACGAACTCATAAGTTGTGCAAAAGTAAAGTTTTTATAATCTAACCAAAGCTAACAACTAAAAATTAGACGTTTACTTTTTTTAAAATGTAAAAATAGTGTTAAGTTTTTTTAATATAAATATTTTTTTTGAAAATTTAATAACACGACAAGAATTAAAAAAATAATCTAACATTCATTTTAATCATGTTTCATGTACACATGTTCTTTTATTATTTTAAAACAAATTGAAAGTGCACTGCAAATTAGAAGTTAACTTTTTTTTTATCCGTAGGTATTTACTTAACTAGGTTTGCATATTTCTTCCAGTACTAATACCATTTATGTGATAAAACATGGCACAGGAACTTGAAGAAGTAGGAGGGCTAGAAGAGCTAGAGAAAGAGATAAGTAGGAGAATGAGATCCGGTTCATGACCATACCACTGGTATTAGAGTTGTTTGAAAGAATTGAGTGTAGAGTAAAGGGAAACAATACAATTATTGAATGAAATGATCATGATTTGATCTTTTTATGCTTTCATACAGCTATTCAAATTATAGCAGAATATATATATATATATATATTACAGAAAAATAGGTTAAAAATTTATAGATATATAAACAGAATATGGCCTGTGCCTTCAGTCTTGTTTTTTTTATTTTTTATTCTCTTCTATTCAGATAGAGAAAATGAACATGGTCTGTACCTTCAGTTTTGATTTTTATTTTTCTCACTAACTTCTATTTTAAAAAAGAGGAAAAAAAAACATTTACAAAGTAGCTACTGGCCAACTTAAAAAATCCGAATTCAGTTTTACTAGGACAAATATAATTTTAGTTTTTCAAAATATATGATAATTACCAATAAAGATGTGTTTTGGTAAAATTACGAACAGGGATTGGGTAATAGAGTATCAATATTAAAATTTTAAAAGATAATTACTCCAAAAAAAAAAAAAAGATAATTGTTGAAAGACATTTTTATTTACGACAATATCCAAAATGTTTACATTCAAAGCATACTAATTTGGGGTAAAACGCTGTCCCCAAATTGTGTCAAACTGTTGCATGATAACTTTTGGACTGGGCATGAAGCTATGTATTATGGCAATCTAACCAATTATGGAGGACAAATAGAATAACACCACCATTTACACTCTCTTTGGACTTCATCTTGTGCAGAGTATGTGACTATATAAGTAATTTTCTTTGAGAGAAAGACATTCTTCTTTGCTTTTAATCTATCAAAAGATAAGTGATAACTGAAGTCCGCTAGTTTTAGTTTCACAAGGAGTATAGAAACTTGGTTCAATTTCCTTTTCATAAAAGATATTACGCTTACTTTGTTGAGATTGTTCAAAATATGTCTTTTATTTTATTTTGAAAATTGTTATATTTGATAAAAAAAAAAAGTAATAACTAATAAGTTGATTGAAAGCTTAAAAATTAACTAAAATTTAATAAATTAATTTATTATATTTTGAGTGTTTGATAAATTTAATTGTTGAAAAAGATAATAAATATAAAATAATATAAAAGGACACATTTATATAATTTTTTATTTTATAAATAAAAATATAGTTTTAGATAATTGTAGTTCTGGGTTTTCAATTAATTTATAATTCTTATAATTTTTTATTTAAAGATAAAATATATTTGTTAAAAAAATAAAATGAAGTTTGTAAATTAAAACAAATAATGTAATGTAACAGGAAGAATCTTGTTAAAATATCAAGGATAAAAATAAAAAAAAGTAATATATTATAAGTAATAAGTTTAAGCTTATTTCAAGTAACGCATGAAAAAACACTACTTGTTAATTAAATAAGTTTATTTACTAAATAATTTATTTTTATCAAATAAATTTATAAGTTAATCAAATAAACTGTAAATTAAATAAAATGACTTGTCAAAGACATTATCTTTTTTTACCTGTAATTAAATCAATTATCATCATAAAATAAATTTAATTAAAATATTTATTAAAATTAAAATGTAATTATAAATTACATCACTTGTTAATTTTTTTATACTATAATCAATATGAATATTATGAAATATATATATATATATATAAAGTGTTAAATATTTTAAAATAAACTAAAAGTAGTAGTAGTTAATTTAAAATAAAAAAGAATAATTATTACATAAAACAGTAAAACTGTGTACATTAGTTTTGTCGGAATTCATAACTTCTAAAGATATTTGGTAAGTAACTATTCTAAAGTTAAGAGGTGGGAACTTTCTGATTGCATTATCAATTTATCTTATCTTCTAGATTATTTTCAAGATCTATTATCTTTTTAGTTATTAAATCTTTTAGAATTGTCATTTTTAATTTTTGGATTTTTTTTATTGTTCAACGTTTCTTAATTATTTTTGTCTTATTTTTAATATCTTAACCTTTTCGTTATCTCTAATTTTAATTTTTAAAAGACTAAAAATAAAGATAAAAAATTCAAAAACTAAAAACAAAAATTCTAAAAAATTTAAAACTAAAAAAAAAATAATAAACTCTTATTTTTATATACAATGACAATAATATAAAGTTAAAACCTAAAATGTTATGGAAGATATCCAACTCATCATCATAAGCGGACCCCTAACTTACCCTCTAAATTTACAAATACAACAAAATATCATTAGCTTGTCAATTCAGTTCATGTTCAAGGTCTCATTGATTACTTGCCTCGTTGATCGTGTTCTTTGCTTGCACATCACCATATTATATTACTTTGTCTATCTTTCGGTTTCGGTTTGGTTTTACCAATTTGTCTCACCCATCAAGAAAACCAAAATCACAACCTTAGTGGTTCGTGTACTTCACATAGATTAGACTACCGTTCCCTTTTCCTATGTGGGGTTTACTGATGTTTCCATTTTAATTTATATGTGTCAAATTTGCTAAGCATTGTCAAAAATGCCTCCTCCATTGATTAATTTAAAGAAAATAACAATTGAGCCTAAGGGTGTGTCAGTCTTCTTCGTCATAGGATAAATAATTCTAATGGATGAATCTCATGATTTATTTTCTTTAACATCAAAATCTATTTTCGATAAAATAAATTATTAGTTTATCTTATCTTGCTAACGACCAAAGTTGACATAAAATTGATTGATCTAACGTCACTAATTGATTTACGAGTTCAATTGTTATCGATTATAAAAGTGAACGCAAAATCAATTAAAAAGATTATCTCTAAAGATTGACTGCTAATATTTGAATTGATGAATGACATCAACAAATAAAGTTATCTAGAAAATAAGGATAAAGCTCAATATAAGAATCAAAAAATAATTTCCAAGGGAAAACAAACATCAAAGTGTGTGTATGTAATTACAGTATGCGATGACTGAGAATCTTTGTGTTTTATTCATTGTTTGTAAAAGAAAAAGGAGTGTTACTTGGTTTTTTTTTGTGTAGAATAAGCGTTGCTTGTGTGTTGTAAATTTTAGGAGTATCTGAAAAGAAGTATGTTCAGGTTCTTTAGTTGAACATTTGTTTCTATTGTTATATATCATCTTGTTTTAAAAAAAGATATATTTGCTCATGTTATTGAAATTAAGCTTCATGTGCGATGATGAGCTTTGTATATTATGTTTTAGAGATCAATTTTAATTTTAATTTGGAAATCAAGTTTAATTTTGATCCTATTTTGATTTAGTCTTTCTCGTTTATAATTTTATTCTTTAATGTTTAGAATTTCAATCCCTTAATGTTTTTTTAAAAAATTTATATTTTTTTACTGTGTATTTTTTTTTTAAACTTAACCTAATTTTGAATGACTATATTCTTTTTTCTCTCTTCTATTTATCTTATATTCTTAGATTATGAAAAAGGTATTAGGTTTGATTCTTTGATTTATTGAAAAATGTTTGATGTGTTGTAAAAAATTTGTATGTAGTATAGAAATAATTTCATTAGAATAGTGTCATAACTCGACTCAAACTTATTTGTTTATGTTTTTGGCATCACAAACTACAATTTATATTTAAAATGTTTTCTACAAAATGTGAGATTAATTGTAAATCAAATAAGACAACAAATAATTATATTTACATCTAGCTTCATTGTTGATATTTTTAAAAATTATTTTATTTAAAAAAATTAACTTATTATGATTAATTGTAGGTTTAATTATTTTTTTTGTCTTTATAGTTGTAAATTTCTTTTAAATTAGTACGTATAATTTAAAATATTTTATTTTAATTTTTATAGCTGTAAATTTTTTTTTTTATTATTTATAATTTTAAACATTCCATTTTAGATCCTATAATTATAATTTTTTAAACTTTTTTAGTTCTTATTATCTAAAATCGTATAATATTTTTACATTCAAAATTTTAAAACTACTATAAATTAAAACTGTTAGTAAAGTTATAAAAAAAATTTACAGTTAAAGTTCTATAATGGTTTAAAAATCTACGTGTTTTAATTTTTAAATAACATGATCAAAACAGTTAAAAATTATAATTATATAAAGTAAAATAAATATTTTAATCTATAAATATTAATATATATATATATATTTATATGAATAAAAAATAAAATATTTTAAACTATAAATATTTAAATAAAAAATATTTACAACTATAAGAAGTAAAAAGATAACTAAACCTTAACTGTATTATAACTCTCAATGAAGATGCAAGTACAATAGCCATTATAAAAATTCAGTGCACCAGAACCTTTTTAGTTAATAGTCCAAATTATATTTTTCTTTGTTATTAAATGAATAAGGTTGCGAAGACTTGTACTTAGACATAAAAATGCTTATGCGCAATTGATATATTAACACATAGCCTTTTAAGTTTTGTTATCTTTATCATTAATATTTTAAAATGACTAACATTTTAAAAAATAATGTTTTAAAATAATAATATTTATAAAAAAATTAAAATAAATAATTTAATATCTCATTATAAATTAAAAACATAATATAATTTTTTTAATACTAAAATATCAATTAATTCGAAACGGAAGGAGTATTACAAAGCAATCATTCAGATACAAGCCTACGTGGCAATACCAAACGATGAATAAAAAAGAGGGTGTGATTATTTAGTTAAATGTTTTGCTTTTTATAGGAATGAATTTTTATTGTGACCCGAAGCTAAAGCAAGTAGTACAGTTTTCAAAGAAAATGGAGAAGATCACCCGATATATATTGCTGCGGATTCAACACTTCCATGTGGAAACCAAGTGCCAAATAATGAACCCGAAAGGGAGTGCAGCCAAACCAATGAATTTTGACATGATTAAACTCTTTAATCAACAATTACACATGAAATTATTAAGCAAATTACACTTTCTTATTGCGTTAGATAATTTCATTATATTATTTTTATTTTAAAAGTTACACTTTCTTTTTAAGAGATTAATATATGTAACATTTTAATTTATTTTATACAAATAAACTTTTAAAGCATCATTCATTTTTTTAGTTTTCAGCATTATCTACAATTAATTTTTGACTTTTGTTCTTAATTTTGAGATTTTAGAAGATAGAATCAAATATCAGATAAATTTTTAAAACGGATTGCAGGAATGTTTAAAAATTATTTTCATCTTATGAAATCTTGAAATTAACAAGATAGTATTTAGAATTAGTTTATGATAATATAGAAGGTTACACAGAAGAAAAATGTTTGTGAGATAAAGGATTTTCTTACATTGAGATGAATTAAATATAACATATTTTGTCTCTTAAAAAAAAGATAGTGTAATTTTCTAAATTAAAAAAAGAAAATAGTAAATAATCTTTTTGCTAAATTAAATGCATTTATTTTCTGGTCTTTAATTAAATTAAGTATTATGCGTCCATACCTGTTGTGTGTATTGGGCTTTCAGCCCAATGTTGAATGGACTAAAGGTCCTCCAAATCATATTTATTCCCTTACGAAAAATAGGACTAGTTTTTGTTTCAGGTGCAAAGTAGTAATTGACACCATTGTAAGATTAATATTCTTAAAGAACCAAAGGTGAAAAATGAAACGCCATTTTCATTATCAAGAAAATGTTCATAACTAGTATAATTGAAATACTTGATCGAAATATAGGGAGTTGATACAAAATTAGAAAGTTTCCTTTTCACTGAATGAAAAATGAAATGAAAATAATAATGAGTCGATAAAAAATGAAACGACATTTTCATTATCAAGAAGGTGTTCGTAATTAGTATAATTGAAATACTTGATTGAGATATTCTTAGATTTATCACATGTTCTATGACAAACAAACTTTTCCTAGTTTTAGGTTTAATTAGAGTTTTTTTTCATCTTCTCTTATATTTTTGGGTTTGGTTGGTGGTTATTAAGGATGTCAATCTCATTGAAATCGTTTCAACCATTATGATACCTTTATATATCTTTTTTGACTTTGAAAAAAAAAAAAATCACATGATCTATATCCTGCTGCATAGTAACTATGAACTCAATATGTAATAATTATTGACTTATACTAAATACCCAACTTAGAATCCACAAGGGTCCAAATGATTAAGATATTTTAAAAACTGTTTCTGAGTTAAATCCGATTTTGAGTGTGGTATCAAATAGGATGTTCAAAACCAAATAAGATTGTTTTAAACTGTCAAACTAATACGAAAAAATCGAAAAAAAAAATTGTATTTTATTGTAATTTGGTTTGTTTTTCTGTTTTTTTTTTGTGAAAATCAAATTAAACTACAAACTATACTTATATTATTTTTTATATATTTTTATATAAAATCTCGTTATTTTAACTCAAGTCACATCTAAATTTTAATAATGATAATATATAATTTTATATGTTGAACATTTTTAATTGTATTAAATTTTAAGCACATGACATTGATAATGCATGCTGATTAATCATGAATAGTTTGTAAAATATACTTCTTTTTATAAAAAATTAGTAACATAATTATTATTATATCATCGTGTGTGATTGTTTGTTATTCTAATGTCATCAGTTATATAAATAATATTTTCAAGGTTTGATGTTATTTTAATTAGATTATATTTGAATTAAATATTAAAAAGTACTTTTCTAAATATTAATACATAATAATAATTTTTTTTACAAATGAATTTTTTTCCTTTAAAATAAAAATAAAATTATTTTAAATTTTTTTAACTTTGATCCAAATACATATTTAGTTATCAAATTTATTCTGTTAATTGTTAAAAAAATTAAAAATATATAAAAATACATTAATTTTTTTAAAAATCACCAAACCGTATAAAGAAAAAATCAGTTTAATTTGATTAAGAATTGAATTACATTTTATTTTTATAAGTAATACTTATTGATATATTTTTTTATCAAAAAAAGCCAAACCAAATTGCCTCTACTAAAACTAGGAATTGTACATCTTCCAGACTTCTACACCATAATGCATCTTTTAAAGGAAAAAAAAAATCTCAACCGTCCACTGATGTCTCACCGATCCTGCGGTTAGGGCGAGTCCCACGAGGCTATTGGATTGGTCCCACAATTGGCCATGATGGGCCACGTGTCCGTTAGAGACCGAACAAACACGAGCTGTCACCATAGGAAAAGAAAAGTCTGATTTTTCAAGAGTACCATTTTCTCATCACCCGACACGTGTCCCACCACCATTCGTGATTCACATCGTTCATGTTTCCTTTCCCCTCTCATGCTATCGGTTACTTCCTCTCTCTCTTTTAAGTCCCATACGCCATAGCTTTTTCAGTTTACACTTTCTTTTTCCACACAACTACGTTTTCTCTAGATCCAACCACCTGCATCGCCACCAATTACTTCTTGTTTATTTTGTTTCAATTTTGCTCCCAAACCAACACCGTGTCACATCTCCCCCCTCCCCCTCTTTTCTCTATGCCATTCCCCCAGGTTTGGTTCATTGTTTTCTCATTAAAAGTTTGCATTTTTTGTAGTTGTTGATGGTTCCTTTTCTTTTCTTTTAATTTTCCCTCAATGGGTATTTGGATCTGGTTTTAATTATGTGTCAGAGTGATTGGTTTTGTGAAAAAGTTTATGTTTTTAATTCTGGGTTGAGTAGATCTCGTGGTTGTGGTTTTTGGGTTTGCATGGTTTTTACTTCAATTGAGTTTATTGATGTGTTTGGTGTTCCTAATAAATTGGGTGGATCTGGTCAGGGTTATAATGGCTTTATTTGATATTGGGTCTCTTTGATTGCAAATGGAATTTGAGGGTAGGAAAATGAGGTCTTGTGCTCTTTTCCGTAAAAATCGTCAAATCAACTCACCGATCATAAATAAATGGCTTGAGGTTTGGTGGGTATTCTGTTCGGGCAATGATTCATGTGTTTATACATTATAAAAGTCATTGAAGTACTTTAATTTCAAGCGATTATTATTCACTTTTCACTTGGTTATTAGGTTGGCTGGTATTGGTGGATGAATAGATTAATTTACGATGAATCGACTAATACTTAGCACTAGTTTGTACTATCTCAGTTGTCTGTGTGGTTAAAGCAGTGTTGATGCGATGTAGACATCACCCGTCTGTTTTTCATATGGATCAAGTCTTTGACTTGTTAGGTTGTTATCACGATCCTATCCTTGGTTTCTGTGACTTTTTCGTTCCCGTCCAATAAGGGAAGGGTATGTCTGTTTTTAAATAATTTACTAGTTAAGTACGATACAGATTACAGATTTCAAAATAAATATGTTTGTTGTGTCTTTCAGTATCACACTTTCAGCACTCGCTGCACTTTCATTACTCTTCCTGTCCTTAACAAGTTTAGGCTATACTTCACTTGAGAACTTGATGTACTTTTTCTGCATTTAATTAACATGATTCAATCATGTTACTGTTTTCTTTTCTTTCAATCTTTTAATCAATAAATTTTTTTATACATTATTATTTGTATCTATATTTATATTAAAATAATACTACCTCCATTCCTATTTATAAGACCCCTTACCTAATTTACCAAGAAAATGTGGTTAATTCAGTTATACACCTTTTCAAAATTATCATTGTCATTAGTAATATTTTTTCTTTCCTAAATGTATGATAATACAATCTCTTATTTAATTAAGGATATTTTAGTTTAAAAATAATTAATACATTAAATAATATGGATTGGATTTTATATAAAAGAATAAACAACTTTAAAAATTTGGATCTTATAAATAGGAACGGATACCGTAGTGTTGTATCACTTCTATGGTTTTTAATCAAACCTGTTTAATGTGACTAGAACTTGGAAATTAGTTGTTATAATTTTGGTATAAACATTTTTATTTCTCTATATCTTCTGTTCATGATATTATTTTTGTGTATATATCTTTCTGTGAATCTCTTAATCATGTTTGTGCATTTGTATGTTCCATGTTGGTCTGTCTAGTCTCATCTACTCTGCAATGCTTAGATTTGTTTGCCTTTGTTTTTTTTTTTTTTTGTCAATATGTTGTGGTAAATGAATATGTCTCTTTATCTTTGTGATGATTTAGCTGTGTTTTTGTTTATACTGCAGCTGGGAAGGGTGTACTGGAATCAAAGTGCAGCTGTGGAGTGTGGAATTATTACTAGTCTTGTAGAGCTGTTGGCCTTTTCAGGATGGGCAAGTGCAAGGGTTGTGGGAAGTTAGGAAGAATAGGGCCAATGGATGGGTCTATGAGTGCTTATGAATTTTCGTTGATGTTGTCACCTGTTGTTTCTTTTTGGGATTGTATATTCCGCAAAATGAGGTACTCCTACAGACCTGAATGGGTGTAGTGGTTAGAACGCAGCATTAGTACTAGTCTTGATACTTCAACTAAATAGAGTATATTAACATAACAACTTAGGGAAGTGGGGGAGAAATTATAAACAAATAAAAATGTATACAGCTCTAAAGAAATTCTCTTAAAGGATAGGAGTTCACCAAAGTTACTTTAAGTATTTATATAGATAGTGAGTTCTATGGATAACATGGCATGTAAAGGGCAACACATGAGAAAGGCAAAGAAGAAGCAGGGGAAAGATGAGTTGGATCGTCTGAAGCAGGCTGAAAAGAAAAAGAGGCGCTTGGAAAAAGCTCTAGCTACTTCTGCTGCCATCATTTCCGAACTAGAGAAAAAGAAGCAGAAAAAGAAAGAAGAGCAACAAAGACTTGATGAAGAGGGTGCTGCAATTGCTGAGGCGGTGGCTCTGCATGTTCTAGTTGGCGAAGACTCGGATGATTCTTGTAAGGTTGCTGTAAATGATAATGGATGCAAGACCTGGAATTATAATCGCAAGCTTGACGTCTTCATGGGTGGAAGAAGAGCTTGTTTTCCTCATCTAGATGGTGGCACATGGTCCGTCTCTGCTGAAAGTGGCAAGTGGTCCTTCACGTCCGGACCTCTTGAGAAGAATGTATATGAACCCCTATATGAAGAAGCAGGATGGGGTCCTGCTGGATTCTCTGTTGATCTTATAGCAGCACAAGCAGTTAGATCACTCCATATTGCAAAGGAAGCAGATGAAGCAAGGATTATCTTCTAATGGAATGCTGAATGAAGTCATGTTGGTGTCTTTTCTAGTCACTAGATGAAGTCGTAATCTTTTGTTATCTTACTGGAGCTTGTCTTCTGTATATTATTCTATAATATGTGCCTGTCAGCTACATTCTGCTTCGGTGTGACTGAACTTGTTGCTGTTTACCATTTTTTCTTCTGATTTTCTTTGACTGCATGCAAGGCTGCTAATTTTCATGTGGAGTGACTTTCATACTCGAGTGTTAGAGATTTTTACTTTTGAGTTGATTACCAATAATATATATGCTCGAGTGGACTCAATGACTCATAATTTTTATGTACTTTCATTGTTGTCTCTTGGATTACGTCACATAATGGTTCTCTTTACACCATGTACCGTATAAAAAATGAACAAGCAACAGTTCTATGCGTTGAAATCTCACTTTAGTTGTGTTTATGCTTTTAAGGCAATGCAATTGGGCTATTAAACAATTAATTTGACTTTTGATGTTTAGTATTTAATAACTAGACTATAAGGCAAAGATGGATACTGATGAACAATGTCAACATGGTGTCACCACTTAAACTGTAAGTCATTAAATTCGGATATGTCAATCACTAATGCGAAGCCTTGTTTATAATAATGTTCATGAGCAAAAAGTAAACAGTGCAACACTACAGCATCTTAGGAAGGGACAGTTGAGAATATACAAAGAACACGTATCATGGTGCCAAGTTGGAGAACGAATATCAAGAATCATGATGGATAGATGGTAGTGTTATTTAGCATATGCCATACAGTTGACAACACTAGTTTCGTTTAGAGGATGGAGTTCATTGCAATTGGCTTCACGCCCTTGACTTTTGAAATTTTGGTGCTTGGCAAAAGGAGCCCACATTATCTCATGGCATACATCATAACATGCATCATATATACTTGAATCCTGTTTGGCGCAAATTGTCCATATTCTTTTCTTATTAGAGTTGGGCAAGCCATGAAGTGACCTAATATATATATTAAAAGAAAAAATATTTTTTTAGTTCTTATTCCTATGATTAAATATAATTAATGTCTTTATATTTTTATGTTAATTTTTTTTTTCAAGAATTCATCATATTTTTTAAAATTAAAATTGATTTATTTTGAATTTGAAATGAAATAACTAACTCAAACTAATTTATTTAATTTTGTTTTCACCATCCGCTTTATGGGATCAATCCGATCCAATAATCATCCCTATTGATATCTCTTGTTCCGTCTCATCAACAACTTTGTCAATCCAGGATTTTTCTTTCAACGACCAACTCCCGTTGAAGTTATTCCTAGCATTCAGTACATGCAGTATGTTGCATTTTCTGTGGTGCTCTTTGCATGTTGCACAAGGCACAGAATCGTTCTTGTGATACCATTAGTAGATTTAAAATCGAATAAGCAACAGTTATATATGTTGGATAACAAAACTATCAAGTAAATTAAGATGGATACTGATAAACAATGTCAGCGTGGAGACACCACTTTCAATTTTAATTAGTAATTAAATATGAATCTGTCAATAACTAACGGGAAGCCTTATTTATAATATTGTTCATGAGCAAAAGAAAACTTGGTTGCAATACAATAGCAGCATCTCAGGAAGGAGAATTGAGAATATACAATGACTACGTATTATGGTGCCAATTTGTTGGAGAACAAATATCAAGAATCGTGATGGATTGATGGTAGTGTTATTTAGCCCATGCCTTACCACCGTTGACAATGTTACTTCCATTATGAGAATGAAGTTCATGGTTAGTGGCTTCACGCCATTGACTTTTGAAGTTCTGGTGCTAGGTATAAGGAGCTCACATTATCTGATGGTTTAATCATTACATGCATCATATATTCTGGGATTTCGTGTTTGCTGCGTCCATATTCTTTTCTTATTAGAGGCAGTGAAGTGCCCTAATGTAAATTATTATACCTTCATTTCATTATATGAAAAATACTTATAGAATTAAATGATTTAGGTGATAGTTTTATTTAATAACATTAATTGTAATTTAAGAGATAAACGTCCTAATAAACTGTAATATTATTATTATATGGGGCAAATAATTATATAATTGTTTTATTACAGCATTTTATAAATTTTATTATATTTGACGTTGTTTTTACAAATTTTATAAATATTTGAATAATATTTATTTAATTTTTAATTAATAGTATATTTTAAACTTATACGTCAAAGTTATCATAAATATATATAAAATAATATACTTATATATTAAGAGTTTATCACTATATTTTCATGCAGAGTGAATAATATACGAAATTACCTTTACCTTTTCTACTTAAAATAGTCTTTGCAAACCTATGTTTTTGTTAAAAGGAACACAACAAAATTGTGGAACCATAAAATAAAACCTTAACATCGAGGGGGAAAAAACATTAAAATGGAAAAGAGGACAAAACAATTTCATTTTTGCTGCATATTAATACTGTTCTTCTTACTTGTGTGTGATAAAAGTAACAATAGTCATACATTATAGCCATACATGTAAAAAAAAAAACAAAAAAACAAAAGACATGCATCACTGTCATTAGATAAACAAAGTTTTCAAAAATCTAAACAAACTTATTATGGACCAGGCTTAAGACCCAGTTCAGGCCCAAAGCTTGTTTCCTTTAAGTGTTGGCTGGTTAACCAACACCCTGGATTACGTACAGTCCCCATTTATTACTACAAAGTAACATGCAATTTATCTATAAAGACCATACATCCTAAGTATAGAAATTCATATCACGATTACTCCTATATGTATAAATATTAGTAACGTCATTTTGAAATATGCATTTTTATTACCTATAGCTTTTGTTTAGGATACTTATTTACTTGAGTGTCAACAAGAGCCTTTTGTATACTCCTATCTATGCTTGCATAGTATGGTTTTGTAGATTTCGGACTTTTTATCGCATATTAGCCGAAGTGAATTCATTAGAGTTAAGACCCGTCTTCTTACCATTTTAGAAAAGTTTTTATAACTATTAGCTAATAGCTTTTAAGTTTAATTATGTTATTTTATTTTTTAAGTATGATAATTGTATAATTTTAAATCTTCAAATTTTAATTGTATAAATTAGATCTTTCAAACATTATAAATATGAGATTTTAGTTCTAGAATTTCAACTGTGTCAATGAAATTTTTTAAATACATATCACAGTTATGTATTTTAATTTTTAAATATTATATTTATATGATTTTTGTTCTTCAAAATTACTTTCAATCACACAGTAATAAAATTTAAGAAATTAAAATTATATAATTATGATATTTGAAAATTTTAATTAACATAATTAAAATTTTAAAAATTAAAATCGTATATTTATAATATTTAAGAAATTCAATTAACATATAAAAAATAAAAATTATATTATTATAACATTTGAAGGATCAAAAAATTATAATTAAACCTAACTTCTACCGGTGACAATCAAAACTATGTGAAGAATAAAGACATGAATGAATTCAAGTTATGAAATATAGGACCAATTATCTCCCTAAACTTTTTAACTTGCCTTAATATACATATTTCATTTGAAATGTAGAAAAAAAAAAAAAGTCAATGTACAACATAATTATTGTCCTAACAGATATATATACAAAAAGATCGTATCCATAATTTAAAATTTTTGGATGTTCACTAAATGAAGAGCCCATCTTTGTGAAAGCATTGCCTTGTGACATTTGGTTTCGTGTTTATTGTTGAGGCTGAAACTCGCCCTATTTCCTAGTGCTTGAACACCTGGATGGTTTAGTACTAAGGCTTTTCAACAAAGCAGGTTGAACTCTAGGAGATCCTCCTCTACTGGAACTGCTAAAGGAATCTGGATAAGTTTTAACATTGTCTGTAATACCAAAGAGGAATCAGTATGTAACTTTGCTTGCTGATAGAATATTTATTTTGGCTTTCCGGAACTACAATAATCACATATTATATTGTCAGCGCGACCATAAATTTGGTCATGTATGCCAGTACCAATAACAAAAAAGCAAAGCACATGATTTGAAGAGTTTGAAAGCCAAACATAATTGGAATAAACCTATGATTAAAGAAATGTCATGAATAAAATTTTTCATGAGGTTTTTAAAGGATAAAACTCACCTGTAATACTGTATTCTCATACCCTTCCCTAGCAACATCACCAGCGTTAGCAAACCTATTAACCCAACCTATATAATCAAAACTGTAAGAATGAATAAACAGTGGGAGCCCGAAAATTTACAAAATCATGAATTCACATGATTTATCAAATATCAGTGTTAAAACCTCCATAGCTAGGCATCTTATTTTTCCTTATCCACTAATTAACTCCTTTTATTTTGAGTACTAAGTGCTTTTGAATCCACTCAAGTACATTACTTTATGTCAGAGAATTTCTCACCCTACCCTATACAGTAACATTAAAGACTCAATTAACTTGAGCAAACCCCCATTTACCTCCCTAAATTCAAAAGAAAACGAGCATTTTCAATCCAAGTCAACGGACATATCTCATAACTGACATACTACATTTAGGTCCATTTTATAGATCTTTTGAAAAGTTTGATTTTTTTTATAAACTCCCTTTAAATTGGCTATTGCATTAATTGCTTTAAAAGCCTCTAAATGAAGATGTATTAATTAATAAGGTAGAAAGAGATTTAAAAGAATGAAATTTTAATAATATTAAAGATGATCATGAAAAAAAATATAAATTATTAACAAGTTTAATTAATACCACTAACTAAATTTATCAATTCTTGTCAAGTGTTTAAATGGGTCCTGTATAGAAGCATAGAGGTAGTAACACATAATCCAAGTATGTATGTCAATTACTACACAAAAAAGTTAAGCAAATTGGCCTGAACATATAACGTGTGTTTGCTTCACATTAGATTCAATAAGATCTAAGTTGATTTTAGAAGCAATAAATAGTAGCTTCTGAGCAATTTTGGTGATTCAAGTGAAGAAAGAATAGTGACTTAGGTTGAAAAACTAGTTCCAAAACACGCACATATATAATGGACATAATGCATGAACACATGATAGAAAGTAGCGTAAAATAAGGAACAAGTGATTGTTTAGCAACAAAAAAGACAGCGTACGTACATAATAATAAAAAGCTAAGTGATATAATTAGGTGTTTACCAGGAAATGTGGGCACACCAAGCCTTACAGAGAATTCATGGCAGAAGTGATTGCAGTTTTTCGACAAAGGGTCATACGAATCTCCAGTCCATTCTCTACTAAGTTTATTTAATATTTCTTTGACCTGGAAAAACTTTAAGTTTGTTTTCCCTAGAACAAGGGATTTGCGATAATTATACATCATGTTCTTTCCCTCAGGGCATCTAAAAACCGCACTATCTTCTTCCTCACAGAATCCAAAAGACCATTCATCATCTCCATAAACCTGAGAAAGAAGCACAAATAAGGTTAAACTGTTAATTTAAATTATTTTCGTAATAAAACTATTACCTTACAATACATAAATCATTTTAATTATATCTTATTTATATTCAGTGAAAGGTTAAAAGGGATGGTAATAAGTAGAATACTATACTGCTTGCTTATACACCATCATACATTAAAATTACCCAACTTCCGTTCCTATACAGCATAGATAACAACTTTAATCACAACCATACATGCCTGGATTCTCACACATACCCCTGCTACCCGCGGGTCTAATTAACTGAAATATAATATTTTTAACATCTTTATAATATTAAAAGTAAAAAAATTTAACCGAAAAAAATCCTTTAGGTTTAAATAATTTTTTGTTTCTTATAAAATATGATATTTTTTTTATTTTTTTTATTTTAATC
>JAMLFT010003859.1:0-20992 GCA_026544285.1 Pachyrhizus erosus | reverse complement strand
TTTAACTGCAAAATTTTTTTTAAAAATATTTCACAAATTTAAAAAACTAAAAAATACATATTTTAATTTAGAGACTAAAAAAGACATATTATCACATTTGAGTAACTAAAAACAAATTTAAGTCTCTAGGTAAGTCATTCTCATAAGTTCATATCTTTAAAATATTAATTTTAAAAATATCTCATATTAATTTTAAATTTGATGTATTTTTTTAATTTTTTTTATAGAATTTAAGTGTTAAAAAAATTGAATAACTCAACTTAATCTAATTCAACCCAACTTTTAATTAAGTTAAGTTATGTTGGGTTAAAAAAATTACGTTAAATTTAATCCAACTCAATTAAGTTTAATTATATTGAATTAAAAAATTATTAAAAATCAACTCAATCAAAATTATTTACACCCGTAGATTAAGAAAAAAAAATTATATTATAGAACACTATTTGAGCCCATAAGACTTAAAGCAAAATAAATTAACTAATGTAAAAAATTAAAAATTTAAGAAATTAAAATTTAAGAAGTTTTGATTAAAGTGTGAAATTAATTTTAGGTCGATATGTTTCTTTCTTTTAGAACGAACAGTTACTTATGAGTTTGTTTGCCAATTTATTTGTATTTGTTAATACTCGAGAAAAGTTTTAGTTTCCTGTTCGAGGTTCAATATAACTAGCAAGTGTACTCTTTCGAGATGTTGCTCATTGTTTTATTTATCATTACGCATTTTTCGACTGATACACATAATTAATTTAATTTTAATTAATATTGGTAAATAATTAATATAATAATTTTTTTTTTTATAAAAAGATAGATTTCTTTTCCTATGGACAAGTTTGCATAGTGACAACTTTCAATTAGAAAATTCTTAGCTAAATGCCTGCAACTTGACCGTAAGTAATTAGTGACAACTTTCTGAATTCGAAACTATAACATATACTGATGATAATCTGATCATCAATAATTACCGATGCTATAGCCATAGGTAATTAGCATCAATTTTTTTCTTTCTTTTAATTATCGAAAAAGTAACCAACATCATCATTTCTTACTGAGATATGTCTGGCAGTAGTTGTAAAAATAAATTGTGTTATCGACTACAATATATGTATTTGGCAAATGTTAACAGTGTTTTAAGAAAATTAATTACGAAAATTAAAATAAAAAAATTATTGAAAACATAAAAACATATTCTCCTATTATTTAATTTTTAATATTTTTTTAATTCTTTAATCAGTTTCTAATTATATTGATGACTTTCAGCCGAAAGTAATAGTCCCTTTCTTTTTAGTGAGTTTAATCGTGTTACTAAATAAGAATGTAATATACAACATACGTATATATTACTACTAAAGATCAAAAGTAAAAAAAAATAATAATAAGATTAAGGATGTAACAATGTGATGTTAATTTTTAATTGCACACATTACTACTAAAGATAAAAAATATATACTATTAAAATAATTTAAATATGTGATTAAATAGAAATGTAATTATGTGATGTTAATTTTTAATTAAAATTTTCAATTTATCTTGATGGTATTCATGAAATGGTAAGATTCATATCTATTTAATTTTGCATTATTATTTAATTAAAATAGAAATTTTTACTTTAGTTATCTATAAGGAGTTTTAATATTGACTTTTATTATATAAGTTATCAAGATAAAATATAATTTAAATTGGAAAACAACATCAACAAATTTATGATACTATACCTAAATTTTGTCTCAATTCAATATAATTAGGGTGAAAATATATGTTAGACCATGCATGAAAGAGTTTTATGTTTGCTCATTATATATTTTCCTTGACCATACACATTTATTAAATAATCTAATCTAAGGTTTTAAATAAAATATTTAATTTAAAATGATAAGTTTTAAGTCATTTAAAAAGATTTGAATTTTGTCTATCAATACTAGGTGGTCCATACAACAAATAACTTAATTTTTCTTAAACAATGTATTGAATTTAGTCTCAGAAAATGAAAACATATGTGCCAAAAGAGATTTTCTTCATTAAATGTTTTCATGTGATTCAACTCTTAAGAGTTTTGTGTAACTTTTGAATATTGGGAAAGAGCCAAAAAATTTCTTGTATGACTTATAAATTGGTCTATTTTAATTATCATTATTATTGTTATCGTAGTTTTAATTTTTAAATATAAATAATTTTAAATTTTCATCAACGTTCTATAAATATTTTTTAAAAGAATTTTGTATGATTTTGTTAATGTGATTCAACTTTCTATAAATAATATTATATTATCTTTCTAATTAACGATTATAAATATATTTTATTTTCTAAATAAAGACAAACTAGTCAATACTATTAGTCTCAAAATGTACATTTTTATATCATTTATTTCCCATAAATTTGAAGTCGACATAAGGAGTAAGGACGTTAACGAACAATAACAGAAAACTAAAAAGTGAATAACTTTATATTTTCAATAAATTGTAAAGGATACACTCTCAACTTCAAGGACGGAAGGTAATATTACAATAATGCTTTTATCATACCCGACAATACAATACAAAGATCTACAGTTACCGATCCATGTATCATATACCACCATCTAGGGGGACAAGGCCTAGTTGTTTTATTTATCATTACTTCATATAGTTGGAAACAACAATTATGATTATTGTGATGAACTTAATTCTATAACTATCCTGGATTGTTGAATTCTGTGTTTAAATCTGAAATATCTATCATGGATGCATAGTATGATGATAAAGAAATGAAAGGAAATGTTTGTTAATTCATACATTTAAATTCATGTTTCTCTTGATCAGATATCTGGTAACATTTACCCATCCTCCATACCTCTCTATCTCCTTATTTTGTGACTATTTTATTTTTTTACCAAGTTGCCTTGCTAATTGTCCCCTGCAGTCCTGTGCGGGGTCCCTCATTTTAGTAGGTCCCTTTTGCAGGGATTGAAATGGTTTACCTTTCACACCACTAAAGTGGTGTCAGAATTAAAACTCTATTTTCCAATCAAATACGACAATCTTAATTTCAAATGCAGAATGCTCAAATAGTTTTTGTGGTTAGTGGTTGAGGACTCTAGTGACTAGTGAGTCCTAACATTTGATAATTTAGCTGTGCAGAATGTTGTTGTCAAACAGTTAGACAAAAATGGTCTTCAGGGTAGTAGAGAATTCCTTGTGGAGGTTCTCATGCTCAGTCTTCTACATTACCCTACATTGTGAATCTCATTGGGTACTTTGCGGATGGGGATCAAGGCCTCCTTGTTTATGAATTTATGCATTTGGGATCATTGGAAGATCACCTTCAAGGTATGGCTGTTTTTCTCTATTCCTAATTCTTTGATTAGAATTTCTTTTGCTGATACATTATTTGAAAGTCTCAACAGTATTTGTGTAGTCTTACGCAGTACTAACACAAGAAAGGAAAATGTTAAAACTTACAAGTTTAACATTTCTAGTAGTGTCAGATATTACAGAAACTTAAATCCCTGATGAAATGATGATAGGATACATAAAAATATAATTAATGCTGTACAAAAAATAATGAAATGGCATTAAATTCTGATGGTGGTCGTTGTATTCTTTGGCACACATGACTTTCTCTTGTAGAATCACATTTCTAGTCAGGGAGTGAGCTGTTCTTCCAGGTCAATATTGCCTAAGTTATTGTATTCCCTACAATGTATGTTGTTTGTTTGTTTTCTTGTATTCCCTTAAACATTACGATAACCCCTAATTGTTTAAAAACATTACATCATGTACTCTTATGAAGGAGATTGTTATTAACGTTAAAAAAGCATAAAGATTATGTGCAATCTCAAAAAACTTCAGAAAGTACCAATGTAATTTACTCAAGAAAACTAGAATTGGAAGATGGACCTCAATTCTGTTCATATTTTCTTTTACAACTTTAAAAATAACAAAATATTAATCTCCATCCTGGATGTACAACACATACAGATTAAAATCTCAACGACCAGACTAAAAACCAAACATCCCATAATTTCCAAAACCTTCAATTCAAGCCATCATGATATGTTCAATTAATAAGGACAGTTAGACTAAACAGCTGAATCACTTATCCATTAAGTTTGTAGAATGAGAGTTTATTCACAAGTTTGACTTAGAGCTTTATAAAATAAGTTAAAAAAAATATTTTTGATTAACTTGTTAGTGAAAATTATTGAAATAAGATTAAGAAAAAGTGTTCATAGAAAGATTATAAGGCACTCAGATATGCTCAAAAAGGGTGTTTCAAATAATACCTAAATCATGTTGAAAAGCAAAGGAAACCAAAAAAGCAGCATTACTGTGCAAGTATTTGGTAGGGAATACACTAAAAACCAAAATGATAGTAACAGAACAGTGAACAGGTTGTAACAAGCATATGCCATACCTAGATTGATGAAATAGGGGAGTGAGTATCTATCTTCAAACATTACATGACAGATATTAACTGATGCTTTTTAATATGTAGATGTTTGGAGGTTACAATTTATTTATGTTGAAGGGAAAAGAAAGTGGGTAATTGAAGCATGTTGGAAGAGCTTGAGAGAGAAAAAGTAATTAAATGGAGATGGGGCTGGCCTTAAACTTAGGTAGTGTTAGAAAGAATGTCTTGAGGTTTGGTGGCAGTGGCAGTGGCAGAAGGAGATGGTTCTGAACATGCCTTGAGGACAGCTTCATTCTTGGAATAAAATCCATGAGACATGCCATAAGAATGAAAAATAATTTAATTTAATTTAAACATAAAGATAAGATTGAGGAAATGAATTTGATTAGGTACTAACCTGCCAAACACGGAGGAGACGCTTCTTAGCATTGGCTTTACGGGTAGGGGTGAGTTTGATTCTCTTCCAAAGGAGTCCTCCAGAATCATTCTTCTTCACAATCTCCATCACCCGTGTCCCCCAAAATGCCATCGATCTTATTCCGATTCTGTTAAAGACCTGAATAAATGTTACTGTGTTACCAACGCCGCCAACACTATTGCCTCACCAGACCAATCAATCTTGCTAGGGTTCTAAGGGGAAGGGGTTTTTCGCTTTTCAAAACTCCAAACACCTTTCTTTAGTATTTTTATATTTTAAAATGTTAGTAATTTTAAAGAAATTAATAAGATGGAGGTATAATTTTTTTAAAATAAAACAAGATGATATCAAACAAAAATATTTTACTATTTTTAACCGGTCACATAATTTAACTATCCAATTTTTTAAAATATAAAATAATTGAAGTTATACACTAGTTTTAGTAAACTGGTTATATAATATCCGGTTAAAACGAGCAACCTTAATTCTGTGTTTGTTCTCCTAGAATAACTCCTGCATTCATCTAAAGAGAAATATCATTAGTCTTTTATTATATATTAAAAAAGAGAGAATTGTACTAATTTTCTTAAAGATCTTAAATGACATTCTCTCTTAGTTTGTAAAAAATACTTAATTCTCTAGAGAACATTATAGAATATTTGTCTCAAATATCAATCTATCTCCTAAAAATATAATAATAAAAAATTAAAAATATATTTTATCTCTTTAAGCTTTGATTATATTTAATTCAAATTATATAATTATTCAAAAAAATTAATTTAATTTCTATATTTTAAAATGAGTTAAAATGGTTCTTTAGAAATAATTATTTATTTATTTTATTTTGAAGATGAGTTTAAACTTCTTTTTTATTAATTTAGAACGTGAAACTTGTTTTACAAAATTTACTTACATATAAACTATGGAACCTGAAAAATGTTATAACTAAAAAAGATTATAAACATAATAAAAATTGTGTAAAATATGGATTTTATGAATAATCAAAAAAGAATTAATATTATATTTTTTAAAAAATTACTTATTAGATTAAATACGAAAATTTAATAATGGATAAAATAAAATAAAAAATATAGAATAAAAGAGAAGATGAAAAGAAGGTGCCACATTAAAGACAATAATAAGTCAAGTGAAGAATTACTACAAAAGTATGAAAATCTTTAATAACATTCAAGAAGGTTCTAACATAGACAATCTCAGATAATATTTTACAAATTTTAATTTTAAAAATTATTTTCCAGCAATATCAATAATTACAATTACTGTCAATAATATTTTAAAAAAATACATATATTTCAAAAATAATATAAGTTGTCCCAAATATGGTCTAATTTTAGTTCTTACCAAAAAAAAAAAATATTTTTGCATCCTGACACTTTCTTGCTGCTCCTTCTTAATTCTTATCATTAACTCTAGTTACTTTAGTATTGGCATGATTAACAAAATATTAATTAAGATAATAAAAGTAATAAAAAATACTTTTAAGTAAGATAATTGATTTTTTAAGTGTGTGATTTAATTAAGTAATATATTTATTATTTTATGTAAATAAAGTAATAACATATTTACTTTTATAATTTATTTTTAATTTTTAATATATTATGAATAGTGTAAATAAACTATATGTATTTATTATTTTATATGAAATGAAGGATCAGTAACAAATTATATTTAATATATTACGAACAAAATTACTTTTTATATTAGTTTTGAGTTATGTGTGGATAAAACAAGAAAATATTTTTTCATTATATATAATATTCAATATATTGTGATAAATAATTTTAAAATTATAAAACATGCATTTAATAATTTTGTTAATTTTTTCTTTGGAGAGAAAACCACTGGTTGTGATATATTGAAAAACTAAATTATATTACAATCAATCAAAATTAATGAATTTAAGATGTAAAAATAATATTAAAATTAACCTCAAACTTATTTATTATACTACCTATTAATTCTACCGACGCTCTTACAATATTTTTATCATGTTTTATAATTAAAATTTGTTTTTTTAAATAATTTTTAATAAATTCAAAGATAATTTGTTATAATTAAGAATTTTTTAAAAATATTTTTAATTAAATTATATATTTTACTTTGAATCGATGTTTCTTTTTACTGATTTTTCATAATTAATATTGCCATTATATTTATGTTTCATTAGTTTATAAACATATACATAACAAAAATATTGTATTTGAGTTAATTAACGTGTGTAGAATGATTGTAAATACAAATATATAAGTACCTAATAAATAATTTGGGGGAAAAAAGTACCTAATAAATAACAATATAAGTATAAATTATTAGACTTATATTGTTAGGAATCTGAATACACATATTGTTTTAAAGAGACATCATGTATTAAACTTTTAGACTTAAATAATAATTTATATTTATAGACAAGAGAGAGAGAGTATACTGTAGAAACTTTATCTATAAGCATTCCAAATGGGAGAGAGGAACAAAGAAAGTTGAAAACGTGAGATACACGAAGAGAACCAATTATGGGATGATGACAAATTTCATAAATACTCGAATCAGGAAAAATTAATTATGACTGTTATTATTATGACAACGAGCGCTCCTTCCCTATCTCTGTCTGTACTCGGTACCATCCCACTCAGTGTCCTACTTCAATTATCCATACTCAACAGTAATACTAAATAAAACAACTAAGAAATTATATGAAAAGCAATAAATATATATATAAAGTACTGTCTCAATTTTTTTTATCTATTTTTTAAAATTTTACATAAAAATAGAATATAATAAATTTTTAAAAAAATAATAGTGAAGTTTCTTTTTTATTTTTTTATTTTTATTCTACAAAAATACATATATATATAAATAATAAAGAAATAAAAATATTTTTTTAAAAAAATCTGTCAATTTAAAAGAATGGATGAAATAATTTATATAAAAAAATGTAAAATAAAATGAGCTATGGAGAGACGAAACAGAAAAATATTATAAAAGTTAATTTATAAATGGGATATATCAATGACTAAATCATGTGTGATAGTATACGTAAAGAATAGCCACAAACTACCAACTAGAGACATATAAAATATGGTAAAGATAAGTACATTAGCTCATCAATCTATTATTATATGAACAGAGCCAGAGGGGCACTAAACTACGGAATCTCGAATGATCAACCTAATGTGTTTATTACTTATTTCTTTCTACATACTTCCATTCAAACTACATTATTGTGTCCATAAAAATTAACAAGTACATGAAAATTTTTCAGAAAAAGAAAACCCACTGCTTTATATCGTGTGCAATACGAGCAGCACGAAAGCCGAGTCAGATAATATTATAAACTGTGAGATTTCTGCAACAAATTATAGTTTAATTATTATGACGCTAAGCTCTTTCAATGTTACTCTTCCCAACGGCCAATAGTATACTATACTTAATACTCCTGTAATAGTTTAAACATTGGGATAAGCATCCAAACATAAAATTATTATAAATGTTAGAGAATAGTTGTCGAGATTAGGCCCCCAACAGTCTACAGTTGAGGAATCCTATTAGAGAGAGAGAGAGAGAGAGAGAGAGAGAGAGAGAGAGCTATGTCTGTTTCTTTAGGGAAAGAAGTTGATGAAAAGGGGGGATAACAGGTGAATTAATATGAAGGTTCAACAAATTTGTATTACTTATTTACAGGTGGCATGATTGTGAAAGCACAACAAATTTTGCCTATTGGAAGGGCCACTCACTTTTGTTCTTATCCGTTTTCAATTCTAAGAGGCTATGATGAAGGATAACACGTAAACTAATTCTAAAATAAATATGAAACAAAACAGAAAGAAAGTTTAACAGTTAGATTATTTATATTTAAAAATCTTATTAAGTGTGTAGTTTGACAATCTTATTAGAGAATTTTTTTCAAAAAAAAAATATTTTTCTAATGTTAATTAGAAGTAAACATACTACGGGACTGATTCCATAGAGGTACATTCAACACTCAGGTTTTTAAAAAATACCATTTGAAAAATAGTAAAAAGAAGGCTATACTTATTAGTTATTTTATTTCACGCGTAGGTGTGCGAAAGAACCAGCAATAATTAAGTGCGGAAAACTAGATTACTAAAGTCAAGGTTGATGATGATAAATAAGGCATTCAGAACAGCAACAGCAACGGGTGGTAAATTTTGTGGGAGGCAGAAAATTATGAAAATACATCACTTAGGAAGAAACAGGAAAAAAAAGAAAATTTGGCTAATGATCCACCATATTATATAAAAGTGAACACATGAGAAATACTTGGGAGAAAGAAAAAATAAGAAGAAATTAAAAAGAAAAGGGATACAAATACACCCTTGACATAAAAACATTCTTATCTACAAATTCAAGAGCCCACGGTATTCGGCTTTCCCCAAACCCAGGGGTAAGCAGAAAAGCCAAAAGGAACTCCAAGAAAGGGACCTGTAGACAGACTTGAACTGGAACATTGTTTTGAGTGACATAGGACAAATCATAATTTAGGTGGAGAGAAGCTTGATATTAATTAAGCGTTGCTCCTGAAGGATCCAAGAGCTTTGATTGCTGCAGCTCTAAGAATGTATTGGTGGTAGAATGCAGCCGCCGCAGCTCCAACAAAGGGTCCAACCCAGTAAATCCACTGTCACAAGCATATATATATATATATATAAATTAGTGTCAAGAAATATTTTTTTATGTAAAAATTAATCTTAATTTTTCCAAATTTAAGGTTTACTTACTTGGTCATCCCAGGCTTTGTCGTTGTTGAAGATTACAGCTGGACCGAAACTCCTTGCCGGGTTAATGCCGGTTCCAGTGACAGGGATTGTAGCCAAGTGAACCATGAAGACGGCAAATCCAATGGGAAGTGGTGCTAACACCTTTATTAATTATTTCAAAGTAATTAAAGTGAGCGAGAGAGTAATTAAGAACAAATTATTCCAAAAACACCAAACCTAAAAATGAAAGAATTAAGGGCAAGGTGTGATGCTTACAGGAACATGAGAGTCCCTAGCGCTCCTCTTGGGATCAGTAGCAGAGAAAACGGTGTAGACAAGAACGAAGGTACCAATGATCTCAGCGCCCAAGGCGGTACCTTTGTTGTAGCCAGCGTTCACAAGGTTAACCCCACCTTCATACCTGTTGTAATAGGCTGTTTGGAACCCTTTGGCCAAGCCAGCACCGCAGATTGCACCAGCACACTGTGCTATCATGTACAACAAGGCCCTCACCAGCGACACCTTGCGACCCAAGAACAACCCGAATGTCACCGCAGGGTTGATGTGTCCCCCTAATACATCAAATTTCATAAATATTTAGTTTCCAAATAACTAAATAATGTATACTAGTATTGTTTTGAAGATCATACCAGAGATGCCGGCAGTGCAGTAAACAAGGATGAAGATCATGCCACCGAAGGCCCAAGCTATGCCCAAAAGGCCAACGCCGTCACATTCGGTGTTACCGGGAATTTTGGTGTCACTCTGTCTCTTGTAGCCAATAATGGTCAACACGGTGATATAAAGGAATAGAAGGGTAGCTATGAACTCAGCTATGGCGGCTCTGTACAAGGACCACTTTGTGAGCTCATCTGGGTCGATCAACGGTGCCGGAGGTGGGTCATGGTAGTCCTTCGCGGAGTATTCAGCTTGCTCTGTAACCTGCTCAACGTCTTTAGCCATAATTAGAAAATTCTAGCGAGTGGCTACTATGTCTGTGGTTTGGAGTGAGGTTTGGGGAGAAGAAAATAAGGTATTTAAGGAAGAGTGTTGTAATGAGTGGAATTAATAATTAATTGCTAGGTTTTGTACGTATGTGACTATATGGCAACGATGACAAGATTAGCGTATATTTATGCCGCCCTATTAGCCTGATTTCGCTTGCATGGTCCCACGGTGCACTCTTGTATTCCTTATATTTTCTCTATCTGCTTTCTGTGATTATCTTTTCTATATTTAAATCTCTTTTTTTATTACATTTATCACTTCCGTGGGCCAACATGGGCTAATAACGTTCTTTAATTCAACGGTTACATGTAGCAAAGGCCAAGTCATGTAAATGGTAAATTAACCAACCATTTATTACCTATTTTTCTTGGAAAAATTATATACGTCCACCTCCATTTTCGATTAATTAAGGAGTATAAGAGATAGAGAGAAAACTTGATGGGTGTAATATGTAATGTCATGCGAAATATAAAGAGAAACAAAAAAAAAAAAATTAAGGTCGGAATGAATTGTACGGAAATCAGATGTATGTTTATGTGAATTTTTTTAATATTTTCATTAGTAAAAATAATATTTTAATATAATAATGATAGTAATATAATAAATTACTTTAAAGTGAGGAATTTTGTAAAATTTTTATTATTTAATTAATTAAAGAAAGAATAAAAGAGAAAAACAAATAATATACGTCATTTAAATACACGAGATATAAATAAGATACGAAGTTTAGCAGCAAGCAATAGCCAAAATTAAACCTAGTAAGCATTAATTTCAAGTCAACTATTCGAAATTTTAATATGAATTATAACGAAAAACGTGTGCATATTAATAAAATAAGTTTATAAAATAATGTCACAAACTACTAAAATTAATTTGTTTATCAAACATAATTAATAAGATCAAACAAACTAGTAAAGAAGCTAACTAAAAAGACTTCCCCAAACATATATAGAATATTAATAGCGATTTAAATAGACAAACAAATATGAATTAACCACGTAATTTTCGTATTAAATTTCACAATTGTGTCTTTCGTATACAATATTTTGCTTACGTAAATTTATTGAACTTCATCGTATAAAATGAATTTAATATAACTCCAATCTTGTGACACATAGAAAATTGGATGTGAAGTTATCCTTGTTTTTTATTCTAGGATAATGTATTGGATGTGAAGTTATCTTTAATTTGCCTGAACTTTGCCATTACTAAAAATTTGACTAAACCCTTGTAGAACTTTCGAGCACTGGAAGTTAGTGGCTAAGAAATATTAGCATAAAAAATAGCACTAGATTAAGATATCTTATACTAGGAAATACAAGGAAGCTATCAATCGTTAATTAGTGTCAATATTATGTAATTGTTGATGTGATTAAAATAAGGAGAAAAGTAGTTGTCACTTTTGTTGGGTGACGAAGGCTTGCCAGATGAACTTATCTGGACGCACCTAAATCAAATAGGTTCAGAACAAAAGGGCTATTCACCGTATCCTCGTCACAATTATGAGGCCAGCTAATATATTTGTAATTAAATCAATTGATTATGCAAAGTTTAAATTACAATAATTTTTTTAAAGGTTCCTTTTATAATTTTAAATTCTCTGCCTCTACTTTGGTAATCAAACAATAAGAAGAAGTTTAAACCATAAAACAAAGAATATTCGAAGTTTCCTGTGATTGCATTTATGTCTTATTCAGTTTTTTGACAAGTTGTTATAATATATTTTAGAAAAGAGGTTGGGGAGAGTTGGAAAGAGTTCTAAATGAACTTTCAGGTTTCAATACATTGAAAAACTTTTTATATTTTACAAAATTGCACTTTTATACTATAAAATATGCATTTTATATTGCTGATTCTGCTTACATATTATTATGTATGTGTAATATAAAAACTATAAACATCTTGTTACCAAAACTCAATTTCATACGAAAACTATTATGAATACTTCATAACCAGCTATAGGTAAAGAAAACAGAAAATAACATTTGAGATGTAGATTGACATATATATACAAGCTATGCTTTAAAATGTAACAACCTTCAGTCGTTTTTCTTTTGTTAGCTAATTAACAAAAATGCACTAATATATTATTTATCATATTTTAAAATCATATCTAAACTATTGGATTAAATTACAAATTATTGTTTTAATTTATATGAAGCAATGATAATTTCATTTTATTTTTATTATATTATTCTTAATTACTTTTATAAATTAAATAAATTTTAAAAAAATTCTCAATAGTTAATACACAACAAATGTATCTTTTTTTTTTCTCTTCTTTTTTTTATAAGTATTTTTTTAGGAGATAAATTTTTCAAAATAACATCAAACATTTAATATGAACACATTTTTTTAATGAATATTTAAATCTTAGTTAACCACATGAAAGGGTAAAAAAAAACTAGCTTTTCTCACCAGACATAATTTGGTTTGCTCAAATAAATTGTTATAGTCTAGCAAGATGCGTAAGAAGCTTTCTCACGTGTGAGTTAGTTTGTTTTATATATATAAAAGTGAACTTAAAAGAAATTGTGTACATATTTAAGCTTTTAAAAGAAGACAAAATAAAAAATAAACTTTTAATTATTTTGAGAAGTTGTTTTGAATAGATTTTAAAAAATTATAATTATAAAAAAATTTAAAATAAAAAATACTTTAATAAACTAAAGAAAAAATAATAAGTTATACATTATATAAAATTTTAAACCACTTTTTTATACATCTTTGAAATTACGTATTTAAAATCTTAAACAAAGGTGCTAGTATACGTTGTTATTATCCATGCAAGAACAAATTTATTATATTTATGTGGTAAACTAATTTTAATAAGCCGTTGCACAAAAACATGTATAAATGGACGAGAACAATTTCCCTTTCTCCAGTTTGTAGGAACAAACAAAAAGATTACTCATGAATTTGAATCACTAGTTTTTGCATTGACTAATTGTACACGGATTGCGAATATTCTGCTTCACTTGCGATTTCTCTGCTAATTTCCTTCCTTCATCTTCCAGTGAATAATGAAGTTGTCTACAATTTATGTAAAGAGAAGGAATTATTGGACAGTGACATGATTAAACTGGTTTTGGTCCACAATAAAAATAAAAATAAAAATAAATAAATAAATAAAAAACGTGGTAGTCTCAGTCAAATGAGCAATATACATGATTCCATCGCAAGGCGAGAAAATGCAGCTGAAACGCAAAGACAAGTTAATGAAATTGTATAATTACTTAAAAATTTCAAAGGAGCCACCGTCCACCCAAAGAGTCATTCTCATCTTACACAGGCAATCAGAGAAGATTTGTTGGACTCAACATAAACTTGGTTTACAAGCCTTCTACACGTGGTGCATTCTGAGCCACAACATCACTTTGGGTATGGGAAAATCGACATTCATATGACAAATACAAATACAATTCACTCGTTCTTAAATTATGCACATGATATTTGAAATACGAGAATATGACTAAACCATATATATATATATATATATATATATATATGTACCGGAATAATTAGGTGGGCGGCGATGCATGTCAATTTTGTGTTCTTATCGCAATGGTTGTCATCATCATTTGCTCCGTTTATTTATTTGAATAAAAATCTGCTTAAAAACATTGCTTCAATGGCACATTTGTTGTCCATGTCTGGAGAGTGGTTGGAAAAAAAATAAGACCATAGCATATTTCTAATCCCATATACTATGCAAAGATGACTAACTATTTCGGTCCCATTTGATTAGTCAGCCTGTCATTAATCACACCACACTGACACGCTGGAGGGTTCCAATAATTGTTGTGTTATTCCGAATATTAGGGTTTAAACATTAGTCCTCTTTTTAATTACAGAATAAATTGTTCTTATATATATATATATATATATAAATGAGCAAGCTTTTTAAAAGTTGGGGGTAGTTCTTGTCCAAATTCCTTGGGAACTTACGTATACCAACCCTACTAGCCATATGCTAACATCCTGTTCAGTAAACAGAAAGTTTGGCAAACATCATAAGAACTTTTTTTTTTTTATCTCCAAAATATGAACACGTTAAGTCATGACTCTTTTTTCTTTAATCTTCCTAAACTACTTAATTGCATATGTAAAATTAATTGAAAAAATCATATGATTAATGCTACCAATCAAACATTAATGTTTAGTTTGAATAAAGAGAGGAAAGCAAAAAAGAAAGTACGGTAAAAAAATAGAGTGAATAAATTTTTAAGGGTTTTTGATTGAAAGAAATAAAAGAAAAAAAGAAATTAAATTTTCTCTCCATTTATTTGATTGGATAGAAATATAGAGAAAATAATTTTTATTATAAAGACATATTTACCTTTACTATATGTAAATTTTGAGAGGTGAAGAAAAAAATAAAAGGTTAAAATTATGATTTTAGATGGATCTCATAATTTTTATATTTTATTTTATTTTTCTTCCATAAAAAAAAGAAATTTTTTTCAAGTGGAGTTAATATTTTATTTTATTTTTCTTCTTCTCTAATTCTCTTTTTAATCAAACAATCAAAATTAATTTTTCTTTATCACTTTTCTCATCTCAATTTCTTTCAAAACAAATAAAGAGCAAAGCTTAATATATGTTCACAAAAAAAATAAAGCTTAACATAGGGGAATCAAAATTTCTATTTTTCTATACTTTTATTTCAATTTAGCGTAAGTTTGGAACACATGAATGAGAATATATTGATAATATATGGGGAACTTTTTTCTTTTCCTTTACAGTCTGGAACATCTTTAAAAAGTGAAAGAATGAAAGAAAATTATGAGACTTAAGTACAATTACAATTCATTGATTTCGGGGAGAAATTAAAGACGATGAAAGGGTCAATTATATAATAAAATATTCTTATTTTTATATACATTTTCTTTTATTTGATATATTTATATTATATACAAATATATTATTTTCTTTTACTCTTTACACAATTAAAAAAGAGAAAAGAAAAAAATTATTTTTTTATTTCATTTTTGCTAAACAACTTATAATGTGTTTCGTTTTGCATTTGAAATAAGATTTTTGACATCTTGAATGAAAATTTAAAATTAATAATTATAATTTTGAGGTCTGAAATGTGTTTTTTTTTTTTTTGTCTTTTTTAAAAGATTTCCAAATACATTGTAGACGAGTGCTAACGTGAACCATCTTATAGGTGGTCTACGGTGCACATTTTTTTTTTTTACCGTGAGATTGATCTATATCTCAAAATCATGTGTCTCCCTCTTCCTTCTTTAGCCCTTTCTCATGAGAACTGTCGCACACCCATTCAGCAACCCAAGCCCCTAAGATTATGCTTCTAGTGGATTCACCAACATGAGGTTGACCGAGCAGAGCTCTTTATGGAGAAACAAATGCACGGCCATGGACACACATGTTCACAAGGTGTTTATGCATACATGCAATTGAAATTGTGTAGTGATCACATGTTGGGGTCTATTGATAATAGCAATACAGTAACGTTCCTTCAACAAAGGGGGATAACTTTACCCCTGTATAAATAACTGAGCTTTCAGAAGTGAGATCAATTCAAATTATTGGCTTATTTTCACTACTCATTATTACCAATGACACAATCAGAAGAACCCACAACAGAGGGATAATCTCCTTTCATTCTATATATTAAGTTTTGAACGAATCCAGTCATTCTTAATTGTCAGCTTAATCTCCAGTTGAAAAGGTCATCCCCACGGGTGTTATGGTTTGTAATTGCAACTTTTGCGCAATGATTGAAACAAAATTTTACACCACATGATACAATAACGTAAGATCAACATTCTGACAGGTAGGAACATTTAAATTTTGTTAGTGTTAATGCTTATTTACCGATTTTTTATTTTTATTCATGGGAGGGTCAAAGCCCAACTACACCAGCGTACCGCGAATGTCACAAACATAGACCAGTCCATCTGCAAAAGGTGGTAGCAAAATACAGGGGTTTGGTGTATAATTTAAACTCTTATTTGGGAAAGGCGTTGTATAAGGTAGACTTATAAAAATTTGGTCCATCATGGTTTCATTGCGTTGATAGTGAAAATTCGTTTCAATAATTAAAATAAAAAATTATTGAAAATATAATTTTTCAATGTGATTCCAATTAATAAATAATTTTTTATCAGTAAAATTTAGAATCGAAAACTCTTTGTAATTTTTTTTGGACAAACAATTTTTGTTTTTAACTTAAGAATAATATATGACTTAGACACTTCAGTGAATTTTAATCATTGATTTATAAAATTATTACTATTTATCATTTAAAATTGAAATATAAATACTGATAATATATTATAAATTTTTTTGTCTTAAGTAAAAGATTACAAATGTCATTCAACTCACTAGATCAAATATTAATTTCACTGACAGTGTGTAATTATAATTGGTATAAGAAAATTTTGCACACAAAAAAATAATCAAACACAGATTATCTTGCTAAATAGATCGTTTTCCACATACGAACTAAAAACTTTAACAATTATAAAAACTTGTACCAAAAACATTTATATCAAGTCAGATATTGGAATAACAATAAACATGCAAATAAAATAAGAGTATGTGTTTCAAGAATAATGGTTTAGAAAAAAAATATGAGAACATACACTAAATTCTAAGGATCGGTAGCCATATATGTGAGGTTGTGCAATGTTATAAGAAGTACGCAAATTTTCATCAAAAGAAATAATGGCTACACAATATCTTATTTACAAATTTTTTTTATCTAATGCTCAAATTATAAGATTTTGACATGTGTACAATAGCTTAAAAATATTTACCATGTTGTTATATATCTCTATTTGTCTTTCCTTAGTTAGTTAAAAATATTTGGTTCTAATGATGATTGGATTCAAGAAGAGCCTTTAATTATGCATTTTCATGCTTGCCAAGCAATTTTTCAAAAGCTAAAAAATAGAAAGGCACTTTGAGATGACTATTTTATATATTTATTTTAAACTTATTTGTATTATATTTTTTGTGTGACTTTTCGTAGGTATCCTTTTTTCAAGATCAACATATTCACAACACATATACTAAATGTGAATATCTCTTTTAATAGATATTTAAACCTTAATTTGTCATACCATGAAGGATTAATCTCTTCCACTCAGTCCATTGTTCTTATTTATATTAGATGTTCCATATTGAACATTATAATTGTATTTTTATTATTAAATTCTCTTACTTTCAAATTCACATAAACCATTTTTTTATTTGTTTGAAGAATATTTCTAACTAATAATTAGAGATTAATTTCTTCCAATGTCTAAAGAATCTCAATGTACATGGTCTAGAATCAAACCTCGATATAATGTTCAAAAAATCATATATTATTTAATTGTATCTAACCTTGTTGATACATAAAACATTTTTTTTATTTTATGTTTTCACATATGTTAAGTGACAAAAAAATGAAATTGTATCTTAAATTGATAAATATTCATGCCTTGTATCCATAAACTTTTAGAAGTTAGTTCCTCCATTCCAAAATTATTAACATTCAAGGTTAGTATACATAGATTAAAGAACATTTAATGAATATAAATTACTAACATATTTAGTATAAAATGTCTTTATTTAATATAAGATGTATATGTGATTTGTGATATGTTAAAGTACCTTTAAATGGGTTGTAAGTATAGTAATCATCATAAAAAATAAACCTAGATATTTAAAATAAAATTATACGTGAAAAAAAATAATTATTAAGATATAAAATTTGCAAAACATCAATAATTTTGAAATACTAATAATAAAAAGATTAAATCACTTCTAGTTTTAGAACAAAGAGTGGAAAACAATCTCAACACTTTAAAAACTCTTCTGCAAAATTTGTTCCAAAAACAATTTTTAATCTCTTAATAATAATCTAGTTTCATATAGATCACTCTTAGTAGGGTGTTCATGACCAACCTTACTTAGGAATCCAACAAACTTAAAGTTATTATTGACGAATTTAGATTTATAATTTTGACATGATATATTTTAAATACGAGTTTAGTTGTATTTTGAGTTGTCCAAAATTGGTCCCAAATTCAATATTTCTTTTTAGGTTTTAATTTCTAAATAATTATGTATTAACAATACAAATTCCTGACTTAATAGATAATATTTTAAATTATATTATTAAATATAGCTTAATTAAAGTTGTATACTTATTTGATATGTTGAAACAATTTTGGTTTAAATTTAATATAGTTTCCATTTATATTTAGATTCATGCTTTCACACTTTTTTTACTCTTCACACACTCTACTGTTGTTTTTTTTAGCTTTTATATTCACAAAGTGCCTATATTCTCTCCCACTTTTATATCCTCTGCTAACTATTTTCCACAATGTTAATTTTTACATTATAAAGATTAGTTTTTTGTAATATATAAAAAAATTCCGTTATGAAAACTAACTCCGTAAAAGGGTGTTTTTGTACGAGGCCTTAAAATCACTCTCCCCACAGTTCCAAATTGCTGCCCAATTGACGAACAATTAAGGTTTGAAAGAGATCCATGCAGTGCAGAAGAAAACGAAATTGTGACCCAATTGAAGAACAAATCATGGCCCAATTGAGGTTCCAACTTAGTTTTTATTTGAAAGACAATTATACCCATAGACCAAAACTTAAAAGACAAATATAACTCTGCATATGTACGAATTATCTTAACAGAACAATAAATGAAAGTCCCTCGGGTGAGGACGAGAATCATAATAACCATTGCCTGCTCTAAAAACACCCATTTAATTATAAAATTTATTTTTTATTATTTCATATTTTCATTCATTTATTAGTCATGTAATAATTATTCGTGTAGATTAATTATTAAAAAATATATAAATAAACACAATATATTATTCACAATATTAATTTAATTTTATAAAATATTAAATTACTAAATAGCGTTATAACAAATTATGCTAATAAAACGTATTAGATCAAATATATGAAAAGTTTGTTTTAAGATTTTTAACTTGGTAAATATTCACAAGTATTCATGATAGTATTTAGACTCATGAATGTTCTCACCCGTCCAATATTTGTGCAATCATTATTTTTAAATAAAGTTTAAAGGTTAAAATAATTTTATTTTAAAAACTCTCTATATAATCATTTTATTTTCTCAAATCTAAATAAATAAATAAAAAACATTGTGTATCTGTATACTCTTATTTACTGAACAAAATTTGATTTTGAAACATGGCATTCAAAGTTGTAGAGCCAATTCTTTAGCCAGTCATTGAAATTACGTGTTTAGCTGTAATTAGACATTTCTATTATGGTATGATATAACCAAAAATCATTAAAAAAAAATAACGACAAGACATAGGTATGATATTACTTACTTAATTTCGTATATCAATGTAGAATTGTGTATTAATATGATGTATCATATTAATATAACATAATGTTTAAAATAAAAGTAAGACTAAAACGGGTAGTTTTTATTTGCATATGATTTTTTGGGTACTGTATGTGTATATAAACTCAAATATTTGCTTATACAACATTAACTAATTAATACTAAAAATCACGGCATTCGAGCATTCACGGCAATTTTTTTTCATCCTATTTTTACGAGAAAAACTTAAATTCAACCTAATGTTGAATACTTGTGGAACTTGGTCATAGTGACAACAATACTACCATGACTTGTGGACATGGATGTTCGGATAAATGTATTTACGATACGTGTGGGTTAGGATAAGAATCGAGGAAGAATGAGACCATTTAAAGTTCAACTTTAAACTACAAATAAATGTCACAAAATCATATATTAAAGCTAGTTCGTCTTTATGATGGTATCGGAATAGTGCTTTTTCCTCTTCATTAGGTTGAAATGAAAACAACAACTTTCCCTTTAGCCATCAAGCAACCTTCCTCCCCACAAAAAATAAAATAAAATAAAATAAAATATATCTTTACCAGTCATGGTAACTAGTAGATCAATTGACATAGGTAGATAATAAAGGAAACTAACCAGCTAGCAGCATGTTAAATTGGTAATGCTATTAAATAAAGGTAACACATAAATATATATATATAGCAATGGCTACCAGCTAACTTGAAACTTTAATCGATTAGACATGCCAGCATAGCGTGATGAAAGAAAGCCTATCTAATTATCTCTATGAAGCCTATCCCACAATATCTCTAGCTACCTTGTATTAATAAAAACGTCTTTTCTTCATTTTGTTTTCAACTTTATAAAAACTACTCGCTAGTATTATTTTTTTATTAATAAGAAAGTATTCATTTCTTTTTTTCATTTAAATTTATTGTATTTTAATTTTATTAGGGAGAAATCTCATTATTTAACTAGTATATATATTAAATTATTTTTATATTTTTTTCATGTCACTTTATATGATGTTTAAAATTTTAATATAAATATTAAATAATATAATTAATATTACGAGATTTTAAAAATATACAATATTTT
>JAMLFT010003858.1:0-20995 GCA_026544285.1 Pachyrhizus erosus | reverse complement strand
AAAAAATATTTAAATTTAAATTTAAATTAAATGTTTAAAAATGATAGATTGAAAGAGAAAAAAATTTATCTTTTTTAATATATCATTTTTCAAAATATAATATATATAAATATATATTTATATAGTTGATATAAAAAATCTAAGATTATGTATACCAAATACATTTAATGGGAGTGATGTGTACCAAAGGAGAAGAGAGAATTTAAATGAGGATTGTGACTGTAAGGAAGAGTGGGGAGAGTGAAGAAGAAAGAGCGTAAATAGACTTATAAGGGGATTACAGTGCTCCTTTTATTCGTATGTTACTGTATGTGCTCTTTTATGTTGGGAGCAAATTATAACATAAAATATGTTTTTTTAGAAGAATGTATAGTAAATAAACAAATTCTAAAAGAATGTTAATAAGTTTTAATGAATGATATAGATGCAAGAAAAAGGTTGTAAAATTGTTTTACCGGAAAATATCATGTAGACAAGAATGAATTATATCAATTATAATAAAATTAAAATTCAAAATATATATTGCTTTAAGTTTATGCAAAAACAAATAAAAATAAAGATAATGAGCACAAGAAATATGTAAAACTTGTTAATATTTATTGTACATAAAACAAAAGAACAAAATATACATTCAAATACTCAATAATAAAACTCTAATATTTATTATTTTTTTCCTTTTAGTCTTTACCTAATAATGAAAAATTGAAAAAATAAAAAATAAAACATTTTATAAAGTGTGCATGAAAAACTCAATCTTTGTTTATTGCATCTGATAATTTTATGTTAAAAATAAAATGAATAATATATTAAATGAATGCACGGTTTCAAACAATTTAAAAATATAAAGTTATTATTTATTTAGCTCTATTTTTTTAAAATAAAAATAAAATAATGAAAACTAAATATTCTTTTTATTTTATTTCTCGCATAAAATATTTTTATTTAAAAGTAAAATTCATGAATATAATAAAACTATTGAAATTTATTATTCTTTTTCCAATAATTAGTAAAAAAATAATTTTAAACAAATTATAATGCAAAAATAATTTTTAAGATTATAATTTTGTATTATTTAAACTTCCTCTTGCCACATTGTAATACTTTTTTTTTCCAATGTCATGTTATATTATGATATGTTTGTTACTTATTTAATTTTAAAAACTACTTTAGTTAACTTTTCTTTAAAGCAATTGTTTTCATCTTCTTTGATAAAAGTTAAGCTCCTTATTTTCTAAAAGTTTTTCTTCCAGTAAGTTTCTTAAAATTAGGATAAAAAAATACAGCTCCGGTGGGTATAGTGAAAGAAAGCTCTAGTGCTTACGATCTTCACTTATCAGGCTCAAGTAGTGAGGTTCAGCTAGAAATCTGAGACATACATACTATAAAAGAGGTCAAAGATAGTGTGGAATCTGCTGTGAACTCACAATTCAGAACTATGGTAATTAACTAATTCTGTTTGAATTCTTAATCAGTTTTTATATTTTATTTTTTATTTTTAATTGTGAGAGCTTGTTTTGAGTAATTTTTAATGATTTTGTAATCTGGAAATTGCTTTCCAGATAGTTATTGAAAGGATGACAACGCAACTTGCGTAGCCGCACACAATATTAGGAATTCAATAAATAAGTTTTAGATAAATGATCCAAATAAATATAGGATTGTAATTGAATGAGATTACAGTAAAATTCTACTATCTTTTGATAGAGAGAAGAATAAAGAAAAAATAAGTGAGAAAAAGTTTAGAAAACAAGATTGATTAAGTGAAAATAACAGGATTTTATATAAAAGGATATTTTGGATAACAACAAGAAAAAGACTGGGGAATATGTTTAATAATTAGAATTTATGTAAATAATAATTCTCATTTTTTATTTACAATACTCAAATCTAATATCTTGCTTCAGATATTTTGATCTAATTCTACTTGCACAAAGGACATTTTGGTACATGGAGTAAAAAAGGCTTTGCATTCATGTTAAAAATACACTGATGTTTTAATTAAATATATATTAATCATTAAAAAAATGTTTAATAGTTGCTAACTTGATATGATAAAATTATAAAAGGTCGTTATCCAGAAAATTCTCCATTAAAAAGAATATCCAATCAATTTCATTTTTTTTTTCTCTTCTGGTGTTCTCATTTCTAAAAGTATTAGTCAAATTTCAACGACACTGCTGGTAAAATGATGAGGAAAAAATACATCAAATACAGTCCATTCCAGTTCACCTTCCACAAAAGCAACGGTCGAGATCTTCTTAAATCTACAGAGTATAACAATGTCGGCAATTGCATCATCCGCAGCCTCTCGGCGCACGTTAGTCAGATATATCTTACTGATGCCGTCATGCGCCGCGTTGACGCGTTGCACTGGCATTTCAGCAGACGCGTCACGCGCTTAGCATAACGCGTATAACCCACGGCATCATTGAAAGTCCTAAATTCAAACATCCACGTCGGACTGCTCCTTAAAAACAAAAGTGAAACAGATCACAAGTGGCATTGGTCGGAAGAGGAAAATTTTCAAAGCAAAGCAAAACGAGCTTTACCCAATTTTCTTCCTGTTGAATTTTCCACTGTTCAATCTTCAAAATCACATCTTTCTTGATCTTCACTTTCTGGTGCGCTTTTGTTTTAGCCATGGAATCGAAAAACCCCGCGAGGTTCACGCTGGGGAAGCAGTCATCGCTGGCCCCAGAACGCCATAACGAAGAAGCAGAGGCTCAAAATGATGGAGACGCTGTTGATCAGGGTGTGAGGTTGATGTATTCGGCATTCGAAGGCGACGTGGATGGTATTCGCGAGGTGTTGGAGTCTGGTGTTAGCGTGAATTACAAGGATATTGATGATCGCACTGCTCTTCATGTTGCGGCGTGTGAGGGCTTCACTGATGTCGTTGATTTGTTGCTCCAAAAGGGTGCTGAAGTTGACCCTAAGGATCGATGGGGGAGCACGGTAACTAGACTTTTTTTTTTTTTTTTTTTAATTCCTGATTTGGTTTAGTAGCATAAGTGATTTTGCTCTGATACCATGAGTGATTTTGCTATGATATTTTACTTAGTTTACTGTGTCAAAGCCGATAACATTACCATAAATTTCATGTGCCTTGCAAAGGTCAAGGTTGGGCTTTAGCCTTCAGGGTTGTTGTATCTTGATTTAGTGTTGTTTGACTGGTCAAATGCTTAATCGTGTAGGTTGGATTCATTTTGCGCATTGTAATGCCCGAACCCAAATAATTGGTTGCACATCGAGTTGTAGATTAAGTTAAGAGGCATTTTGTGCACATAATCATTGTTGCACTTTGCACAGGGCGGTTGACTAATTGTTTAGGTGTAAGTTTCATGGAACAAATATAAGTTAGGTTCTCCCCATACCAAAAGGAGTTTGATCTTATCTTACATTTGGTTATCGTTATTTGTTTTGAACTTAAAGTGAAGCTAGTAGTGTGCATTGGCAGTCATTTGGCAGTGTTTTCATCTGATTTTCGGAAATAGATACTTCTGGTGCGTGTTGGCTTAGCGTTTGCCTGTTTAAAAGAATTGTATGATGCGAGTAAACATCAAGAGGATATAAGTAATGTGAAACTTGGAAATATGATTGACCTTGTGCTGTAAATTGAACTAGGTGGAGTGTTAAACTATTAATTATGGTTATGCTTATCCTTAGTTTAATTCCCAATGAAATGATAAGCAGATTCAGACTGTAGTATGTTTTTGCTGAATTTTTTTGGTATTCTTGTCTTCACGCTACTCCGTTTCCTCTTCTGTGTATTCAGTAAAATACTACTATTTGATATGTAATTACTGGACTGATAATTAATCTTGTATCTCTCAAACAGCCACTTGCAGATGCTATTTTTTATAAAAAAAATGACGTGATCAAACTATTGGAGAAGCATGGAGCAAAGCCTCTGGTGCGTGTGAATTTAGGATTTTAAAATTATCAAGTTGTTGTATTTATTTGTCTTGTCACATCAGTTTTAGCTTTTGTATTCTGCTGTTGGTTACCAATATATGTTGTGATTATACTGTTTCAGATGGCCCCTATGCATGTTAATCATGCACGTGAAGTCCCAGAGTATGAAATCAATCCTAAAGAGCTTGATTTCACCAACAGTGTGGAGATAACAAAGGTAAAAAGTTTGTTATGATTTATTGTTATTATTATGATTTACAGTCAATTTGGTCTGTCTTCAGAATATTTTATTTTTTAAACCTTGGGGATTTAATAAGAAATTCTATAATTACATCGTCCATTATTAGATTTAATACACAAACTTCTATTTCTTTTTTGTTTCTTTATTTCCCTCTTTCAATTATAATGCTGAGTTCTATTTAATGATTTTTGTAAGTTTTATTAACTGCTATCAGCTGTGGCTGTGGCTGTGCCCCACAGGAATGAATTTTTATTGATAAATTTTTTATTGCCAGGTCTTGGGAACCCAATTGTTGTGAAACAAGCTAATTCCTGTTTCTTAAGGAATTGAACTGCTATTGCATATCTAGACCCAACTTGCAGATTCTCTTAAAATTTTATGTTTGTGTACATAATTACTTATGTGCATGAAACGTCTTCAATTTCATTGCTTCTAAATGATTCTTGTATCTTATAATCTTACCTTTATATACAGGGGACTTTCTGTAGTGCATTGTGGCGTGGAACAGAGGTTGCAGTGAAAAAGCTTGGGGAGGATGTAATTAGTGATGAGGAGAAAGTGTGAGTTGCTCATAATCCTTGTGCAACAATTGTTACGTTCTGTCGTATTCTTTCATCAGTTTCATGATAATTAATAGATTTGGCCTTTCACAGGAAGGCTTTTAGAGATGAGCTTGCACTGTTCCAGAAGATCCGGCATCCAAATGTCGTCCAATTTCTGGGTGCTGTGACCCAGAGTAGTCCAATGATGATTGTGACAGAATATCTTTCCAAGGTTTTTGTCCTACAATTGCATGGAGCATGATCTCTTGGGCTTTGCTTGGGAAGTGGGATGTTTGTTTGAAGTTTAACATTAATGTGATAGAAAATGTTCCCTTCTTGATCTTATCCCCATGTTGTGCAGGGAGATCTTCGTGATTTCTTGAGAAGAAAAGGAGCTTTGAAACCATCAACAGCTGTGAAATTTGCACTTGATATTGCTAGGTATTTGACACTCTCATGCCTTGATTTTATTTGGGTTCTTCTGTTTTTAACATTGAGTCTCAGAATTACGGGATATATGCATAGCATGGATGTTAGAATTATAAAGAATGTGTTTGGTGTGGAGAACTTTTTAAATCTTTTATGGCACAGTGAGAAATCCCGACTTGGTTGCGTGTAGATTGATTGTTGTGTAATGATTAGCATTTACCCTTGATCCACTTGTCAGAATCTTGCCTATTTATATATCATGTGAAGGAGTGAACCTAGGTTCATAGTGCAGATCAGGGTTGTCTCTAGTTCTGTCTTGACAGTTTTTTGTTAGCATTGGATGTTCATAGATTAGGAAAAGGTATAATGATTAGATGATTGACAATTCCAGTGTTGATATTAAGGTGGGTGTATTCTTGGTTCAATGTTGGTTGAACTCAGTTTTGGAACTTGGAAGTGGATGTTTGGGTGCTACTGCTTACCTTGCTAATGTCTAGGTGCAGTCTTTAATTTCATTTGTGGGGGGGGTAAGATCTGATATTTGGTTAATCACTTGAATGGGATATGAGATCTCTTTAAACTTACTTCTGTTCATCCCTCCATATCTTGGCAGTTGGCACTGATTGTCATCCTTTGAGTTTGATGAAGATTGAGTGGAAAATGGTGGGATTGATAGAGATAGCCATTAAAGGAGAGAGAAAGTGTGTTTTGGAGATCAGAAAAGGCTTCAGATTCCTTGCCCCTGTGGCTAGCATTTCCAATATTAGAGAAAAAGAGAAGAGATTTCTGAGAAACTAGAAAGTAGCATAAGCTGCGGAAAATTTAGCTAAAGTTCTATAATTTTAGTTATTTTTTCATCATATAGTAAATAAATAAATGTATATTTATGGATTATTGAAATCCATGTTTAATTGGGTTACGTAATGATCCAATCCATTTGTCGGTAACATAAGTGGGTGGATATAGATAGAGCAAAATAGAATAGGATCTAAGTGGCTAAATGGGTTTGGCTCACAATTGTCAGTCCTACTTTCTATGACCCACAAAAACAATAAATTATTAATTTGATAAAAAGGTATTCTATGTAATTTTGGAAGATACCTCATTCTTACATAATTCTTGACTTGAACAGTTTCCTTATCTGAATTTTCACTGGTTACATGTCATACATGGAATTTTGTTTTAGGAGTTTCATGATTATACTTCCCATAGATTCATTCTTGCTGGAGAAAAAATCTGCGACCTGTTAAACAAAATTTCTCAAAATCCATTTAATGTGAATTATATTTAGACGAGACATCCATTGGGTTCTGGTCAATGGATAATGATGTCTCCTTTTTTTTATTTTTATTTTGGTCTATTAAAGTGTCACTCATTACCATTTTATTTGAAATCATGCAGGGGAGTGGGTTATTTGCATGAAAATAAGCCATCGCCCATTATTCACCGGGATCTTGAGCCTTCGTAAGTTTTTCTTTTGTTCAATTATTGTCTTTTCCTCTATTCTTTTATGTGAAGTCCATGTGTCTGGTTTAATAGTCTGATACAGTCTACACTTTTTTATCAATGTTGCTTATGAGTAAGCTAACAGTAATATATTGCGGGATGATTCTGGGCACCTAAAAGTTGCAGACTTCGGGGTTAGCAAGTTGCTGGCAGTTAAAGAAGACAAACCTCTAACTTGCCAAGATACTTCCTGTGGGTGCTGCTTTTCTTTAGAACTGTCATTAATGCACACTTGAAATATCTAAATATCTGAAATTCTGTATTTTCTTATTCATGGGGCATAAGAGAATATTGTCATTCTTGTGACATTTTCTATGTGCTGGACTTTTACATGCTGAGTCATGGTTTAATTTTCTGAAATTGGGAATTTTTTTGTCTTCGTTTATAGGCCGCTATGTTGCTCCTGAAGTTTTCAGACAAGAAGAATATGACACTAAAGTGGATGTATTTTCATTTGCACTAATTCTGCAAGAGGTAACTATTTTTAATATTTCATCTTCAAATGGAAAGCAAATGAAAGCTATACATTATAAAATATTTTATGGAAATATTATCTTTATTATTATTGCATTTGTTCCGTTTATTTTCTTGTATCCATATGCTGTATGAAACCTTTCTTGACTACCAGTTGAATTGACCTCTACATGGTCCAGAGTAAACCATGTTCCTAAATCCTAAGTGACATTTAAACTAACATCGTTTATCCTTGAAAATCAACTATGCAGAATTTTAATATCCTTTTAATTTGATTATTTACTTCTCTTTCTCTTCAAAACCCAATAATTCTAAGTTCCAACAATATGATAGCATGCTTTTCTGCTATTGAGTTTCTAACAATATTTATTGGTTTTATGGAATTATTGTAGCTTTTGTGTGAACATTAAGGTCCTAACTTGCTGTAGTCATTATTGATGTTTCTTATGTGCTATCTTTTAGATGATTGAAGGCTGCCCTCCTTTTTCTGCAAAGAAAGACGATGAAGTTCCTAAGGTATATGCTGCAAAAGAGCGTCCGCATTTCCGAGCTCCAGCCAACCGCTACTCTCATGGAATAGGAGAGTAAGTCTTCTATGTTTCTTGGGTAATTTTTCCTGCCAGCAATTTTATTTCCTTGAGAAAATGTAACAAGATGTTAAACTATTTCTTCATCTTATCATGTAACACGTAACATGCAATCTTTTTCTCATTTGATATTCATTACTTACATTTTTTACATTTTGCTGATCTCTAATGATTATAGATTGATTAAAGAGTGCTGGAATGAGAATCCAGCTAAGAGGCCAACATTTAGGCAAATTATAACAAGGCTGGAGTCCATCTACAACACAATTGGTCAAAAAAGACATTGGAAGGTAATCATCTCTCTTACATTCCCTCCTCCTCTGCACCAGATATTTGTGCTTGCATATGCATGTTCAAAACTTTGTGGGGGTGGACTGAATGCTTAATCTCTGTTCATGAATATTTAATATTCTACTGATTGAAGTCATTATCAGTTACATGTCTAGCACCTCTTCGGTCACTATATATAAGACCCTTTAAACTAGAGGTGTTCGAAAAAACCAAATCGAACTAAACTGGTGGCAAATTAAACTGAATTAAACTATAAAAACTAAAATACTTTTTTTATTAAAAACTGAACTGAACCAATTTCTAGTGCAGTTTTAAAAATTGAACTGTTAAAAGAGTGTAGTTCAGTGCACTGTAAAGCTGTTAAGAGAATTAAAAAAAGAAATTCAGGTTGCAAAGTTGCGATCCTCTAACTGACTCTTTAAGCCTCTGATTAAATTAAATCAGGCTCTCTAAGTTCGAATTAAATCAAACTTGCAATACATAATTGATTTTTTATTGATAGTATTAAATCTAACTTGTAAAATTTGACCAGTGAATAATGCTTCAATAATAAGAATGAACCTCCAATATGATAACAGCTGCACTGCACCGCATGAAAAAATGTCAGCACCATTTATGCTTCTGTAACAAGTAGCCTAGCATTAATGGTTTGTTAGCTTCCATATTAACTACTATGACTTATATTTATATTAGTTTATTAGATGCTACTTGTCTATAAAAGACTAGTAGTTGTATGTTGTTAACCAATGAATTTGTGTAACAATTTGAGTTGAAAGAAATGAAGTGATAAATTTTCTGTCTCCTCCTCAGGTGTGTAATAAGAATGCAGTTTAGGTAACTAAATCAATTTAGATTTTGAGAAAAAAAAAAAAAAGCAGTTCAGTTCAGTTCAGTTCAAAATTATACAATACAGTTCACCATATTAAAAAATAGTTTAGTTTGGTTTTTCTGAACTATTTTTTTGTTCAATTTAAGTGAACTATTTTTCTAGTTCAGTGTAGTTTTTTCATAATTAAGTTCAGTTCAACTCTTTTGAATCTCCTTACTTTCAACTAATTTATCTCTTTTAAAAAAATTACTTAATTTAATTAACAACATTAAATTTATCAGTAATTTATATTGTTCTTTCAAAATTACTTAATTTTTGAAATTAATTATCCCTCTCTTTTCACTTAATTGCTTCTTATTTAATCATTACTCATCTTTTTCAATCCTAATAAGAGAGAGAAATAGTTTACTCATTAATTTTTAATATTTATTATATTTTGGCTAAAAACTTTGTTAATTAATTAAGAAATTTTAAGAAAAAAATAATTAATACAAGAGACAATTAGAAAAATCTTATAAAAAAGGAAAAGTAACTTTCTGAAAAAGATCTTATATGGAAAAAGTCGTGCTCTGTCTGTTTTGGGCCGAATGATGGAAAAACTGTATTTTGAAACATGTTTCTGGATCGATAAAAGGAAGAAAAATAATAAAATGATATAACCCAGAAGAGAGCTTGTATGAAATAATAGAATCGCATGTGGCTGATGGGGTTGACAAGACAGAATTGTATGATCTTTTGGAAATTTTCAGCTCAAGAATTGTATTCTTGGGAAACAAAAGTGAGAAGAATTATTGAGGATATCACTCCATGGGCCACACTGGCAAGCAAGTAATTGGGGAGTATTTAATGGATGACATCTCTTTGAATCTCAATGAAAAGTAATTATATGCTACCAAGCATCCCTTTTGGCTATATTTGAAATTCTGATGAGAGCAATCTGGAAAATAAGATGCTTTATGGCAGGAACTTGTAGAAAAAATGTACCCAAAAACTTATCCAGCTCCTCCCAGTCAAATGATTTTACTAATTTTATGGAAGGTCCATCCATAATCCATCAGCTAAATTTAATGTTGATAGTATTAAAGTATAAGCATTTGACAATTCAATTTTTTTTTTCCAGCATTAAACAATAGGTGGTAGGTACTATATTTCATTTTCCTTGACAGATTTGGCTGATTACAGAACATGTGGAGGAATTGTAACATTAACAATTTTTGCCCCTTGCAGGTTAGGCCAATGAAATGCTTCCAAAATCTGGAGGCCTTATTGAAGAGAGGAGATCATTCAAATGCAAGTAGTCGGGGCGGCTCATCTCGTTCCACATCCAGCAGAATATGAAGAACATTGGTCTTGTCCTGTAACTTAAATATTGGCATAAAGATAAAGATAGCAACCAAATTTGACTTCTTGAATTGGAGCTTTGCAACGTTTTCTCGTGTGTATTCACAGGTTCATGATTGTTTGCGTCTTTCAAGATTCTTTGTATTTCTCGATTGATTTATTTCCCATTACATTATATCTGGCCATATAATTGAATTTGTACGTAACATAAACGCACACTTCCAGGGATTTGCTCCTTGTCATGTACATTTTTTAGATAACATCCTTGTAATGTAAATTATGTATTATGTCTTAATATAGCAAGACATTTTTGTTGGGTATATATCATGCACTTAGACTCCGCAATAGTTTTTTAGCCCAAGAACTTCGACAATTAAATTCACATAGTCGTGATGGATTAGGGTTCGAAGAAGGGAATAGGGGGAGGTAATGGTAGTTTGGGGCTTTAGCTTTCTTTTAAATTTAAAAGGGGAGTGCAGGGTGAAAATTTATGGTGCAGGAAGTTAAAGCCCAATTTTTTAAGAGTAATTGAGTCCTTTGTCTTTTTTAATTTGTTTGGTTTTCAATTTTATAATTGATTAATGAAAGCACTGGTTTTAAAATTAACATCGGGTGTGATTCTTTTTCAAAATATAAATCAATCTGAACATTTTTATTAATTAACTAGTAAGATTCACAGTTAAAACTACATTAAATGATTTAGTTTTAATTTACTCTAAAATTTTAATTATCTACTTCTTTCTTTTTATAAACTAAACTTTTTAATTATCTAATTATGTATTGTTATATTATTGAAAGATATTTTCCTCAAACATCAACCTTTTCTCTACACTTTCAAATTTAATAAGAAAATAGATGGAAATTACCTGACTGTAAGAAAATTGGCAATTTTTTAATATAAAACTTTGTCCTTGTAACCTCAAGCAATGAACTCTCATATAAAATTTAGTTTTAGTTCATGAACTAAACCCTAAACTTACATTATCATTTGAAATGATTATCTGATGCGTAGATTAGTTAACGCAGACTAATGTAACTAAACTAGAATTCTCAAATATAAGTTCTTAGAAATGTCATTATGTTACAATTAAAAAATATTGATATTTGCAGTTATCTTAGCTAACTTAACCTACATTTGTTTATATAATGTTTTGATGCTGACAGTCTTAAAAAATTACTTAAAAAAAATATAAGTTTATATATTATTGTTAATTAACACAGGGAGAAGACCAACACCATAAACTCAAAGCCATATTATCTATTATAAAATATAGATTGTATTTGATAAAACATTAAAAGGTTTATAAGTTTCTTTGATTAGTTTATAAACTAATTTGATTAAATAAATTTTGTTCCATACATTAACTTATTTTAATTGTTTTAACTTATTTTTATAAATTATTTCAAGTAATTTTTTTAAAATAAACTAGTTTATAAATTATTAATTTTTTTATTTTTTTTATTTTATTTTCATTTATTTATATGAGATTTTTATTTATTTGTTTTAATCAAATAATTAATTATATTATTTTATATCATTTTACATCTATCAATTAATTTATCAACTAATTTTATCAAATACTTTCAATTTAATCAACTAGTTTATAAATTTCTAATTTTTCATCTAGCTCATAAATTTCAGGTACCTCAAACTAATTTTACTAAACACACTCATAGAGAGACAATCCTACATATGTGCCTTGTCTTGGTTGAAAAACTTCGAATAAGTACTATTTTGAATAACATAAACAACATCCTGCTGATGCCAAAGAACTATAAAGTTGTTAATATGATGGATGAGTTTTCTGCCGAAAAGAATCCATGTATTTTGTTATAAAGTAATTAGCTATTAATTTTTGGTTTAAAGTTGTTAATTAAGAAGCATCCTGATTTTTTTTTTTCCTTTGTATACAACGATTGTATGGAAGTTATAATCTATAAATTTATCTATATTATCTAAACCTCTCACTGTCTTACCTAGTGGGTATAAGAAACAAACATCTCAGTGATGGATAAGTTTTCTATTGAAAAGAATCCAGAGTATGTTAAGAAGTAATTAATTAGTTATTAATTTTCAGTTTAGATTTTCCGAGAATTTGTGTGGATGAAAAACCAAATGCACTAAATATATAATACACATATCATTTTCATTCGATCAATTAGCTATAGTAGTAACCAAACACTCAACCGGAACTTCTTCATCAGATTCAAGTCTTTCTCCAAATATGTGGTTAACAATAGTCAGCTGGAGTCCCCATAATTCTTTGCCATGGATAATCAGAGCAATAATTTGTTTGAGTAGCCACTCTTCTGAGTTGTAACAGCTGATCTTCTTAGCAAATGTGGGAGAAATTAAAAACAGTTTGTTGATTAATACCATGTGATATGATTGATAGATAATTTTATTTCTTAAATATGTGATTAAAAATTTAATCTTTAGTCAGTGTATATGAAAAAACATATATTAAAAGAAATTAATTTCTTAAATAAACTTTAATACTTTGATGATTTAGTTCTTGACTTTCAAGTAAAGTATACTATACTCGAGTTAAAAGAAAAATACAGTATATTGACTTTTTGAACAAATAGTTTATTTCCTTTCTAAGTTTTATTTCCTTTGAATGACCAGGCGTAAGAGTAGAGATAGCTTATACCAAATTTAATACATAACGAGAAAAAGGAAGATTTAATTTTGGTAAGACGGCTTACATTGTTTTAGTTTTTTCTTTTCCATTACCTATCACTCTTGCTGATATCTACAGTTTCACTCATGTTTAATGATTTTTATATAAGTATTAAATTTATATGCTTTGATAATAAAGTGTACTTATTTTTTTTTTTACTTAATTCAAGAAGAATTAATTGTATGTCCATCCAGAATCTGTTCGTCTAGTTGCATCACCTCTCATTATACTTTATATTATTCTTATAATACACACATTTAATAGGAAAAATGAGATTAACTTTTACACAGGATAAATGATGGTCTTCCCTCAAAATATATTCTTAATCCATTCCGTAATTGGTACGATTAATATTAATGTCTCACTCTCTCTCTCTCTTCCTTATATGAGACTTCAGCAAAACATTCACAATACAGATTCTAATGACATCTTGTTTAAGAAAAGATAAATTTCTTATTATTCTAAATAAAAACTGGTATTTTTTTTTGTTCTTATAAAAGCTGATATATTAATGTTGTACTAATGAAAAAAGATAATAGAAAGTCAGATACTATTTTCTACATAAAGAATATTTCAAAGTTGTGTAAAAGATAAATTTGAGTTAAATTAGACTTAAATATGATTCCGTATTCAATAAATTATTGAATTTTATTTTTAGTCTTTAATATTTTTAAAAAAATTTAGTTATTGATAAATTTAAAATTTTATTTTTAATCTTTACTGTTAGCACCTTAATTGACATATTTCACAAGATTTATTTAAATAAAAATTTGATATTTTAATATTTTTATTTATATAAACGAATCAAAAACCGTTAACCATTGAACAACTTAATATTTAATAGTAATAGATAACGATGAAAATTAAAAATATTTTAAATTTATCAAAGATCAAAAAAATTATTAGAAGTTAAAAATAAAATTTGATAATTTATCAAAAATAAAAAATATATGTAAATAGTCAAATTATTATAATTTTTAATTTTATTGGAAGCCGTATGATGTGTTAATATTACCACATCTATTACCTAGTGAACTAGATTTTCCCATGTTAACATTCATGTAAAAGTATAAATTAGATTAACCTAAAAAATTAAATAAGAATTTTGCATATGGCTAGTGCGTTCTTATAATATATTGCTGTTTTTGTGATAATTTGTACCCCATCATTTTTTACCAACTTTCCAACTTTATTGTACACCTACGTAAATGAAACGCGAATTGATAGAGGTTAAACTTATGAGGTTAACCACAAAAAAAATATTAGTAAGGTCATATGATTTTCAAGATATGTATTATTCTATTAAATAAGTTTTTATATACATTAAATTTTATTAATTTAATATTTGAACTGAAATTTTTTATGAAAACTTATATATAAAAAAACAAAGATTTGATAAACAGCGTTTTCAAACTCCCAACCACAGAAAAATATAGCGTGCTCAGAATGAAACAACTACTAACTTATGACAGGGGAGAAACCGCAATTGCCCTCAATATCACACAGTAAGTCTACCAACATTAACTATTTTTCAAAAGGAGAAAAAAAAAAAACTGCTCAACTTATTAACTAAATAGTTTAATTAATAATACACTATCAATTAATAAAAAAATATTATTAATATGAAATTTAAAATAATTATAATAAAATTAAACAAATTCATCATATTTGATGATTTTATAATCAGATGACAAAATGAAACTATTTTATAAGTATATAAGATATTTTCTCATAATTAAATGATAGATTATGGGTGGCATCACTTAATAAGAAATATTTACAGAAAGATTGAGCAGGATTCATGTTTTCCCCTTATGGAACCAAAGAATTACTCTATGAAGCATATTTAAGAAGTGTGTTAAGAGTGGACGTTCAGATGAAAAAATTAATTTGGTTGCTGAAAATGGGTTAAAGTCTAAACCCAAAGTAGTCAATCCAAATTGCAGGCATAACTATTTGTGAAGAGATAGAAAAATTTCCCACAAAATCTGAATCCCACAGTGTTGAAGCAGTGTTTCCCCATTTAGAGAGTTTGAAATGTTGAAGCAAATGTGATACCTTTACCTTTTTCTTGTTTGAGCACAGACCGTGTGCCGTAAGGCAAAGGGCTGAAAATACAAAAAAGAAATGAATGAATTAATAAATATATATATATATATATATATAAATATAGTGAGATTGTGAATGTGAAAACTAATCTATATAGCACACAATTGTTGGCCAACTTTAGCATAATGAAGAATCTGCTAACATGAAATTGCCAATTAGTGGGGAACCATATGAGCCATAAAGTCCAACTCAACCGTATTATTTTGAGAAAGCTTTGCACGTAACGGACACATATAAGCTTCACTTCAACTACAGTGTTGTTTCAGCTTCTATATTGACATCACTAAAACTTTCTATCTAGTCTTCGTACGTAACATTTTTAAGGTCTTTCTTTTCTGCAACTCAAGATGGGGCAAATCCAAGGTTGCTGAACGTGGAAAACTCTTTATATAACTGCCTCCTTACCTTACCTTTTTTTTTTTTTTATTTTTATAATCCTATCTTTTACGTACTCCTTCAATTTGGGGCTCAAATCGTGCTCTCATTAATCAATTTTCCAATTAGTTTCTCTCCCTGGTAAATTTAACTTCCTTGTCAAACTTGTATTCAGTTTTCTTCTAACACTCACGTCTAACTCAACATACCTATAAATTTATCTTGCTCATGAAATTATGACCTCGTGTAAAGTTTTTTTTTTTTTTTTAAATATATATATAACTCAATATATATATAATTATTTTTAAATAAATCTTAATATTTGACTGTCGAACGAGGAATATTCGAATTAAAAAAAGGTTAACCTCTTTTACTAAATATAATCCTTGTTAGTGATTAATTTTTGATTCATTTAATAACATGTACCTCACACATAATTTCTGTAAAAATGAACTAATAAATTTTCCTCCAAAGACGAGCATAGTCTGCCATAGAATTTTTTTGCATAGTTGCATATTTTCAGAATGTTACTCTCGATAATTCAGATTTTATTTTATTTTTAAGTTAGTGTGATGTCATAAATGTTACTTTTGTGTCACATGTGATCTTTTAATATCTCTCAACTCACATATTGAAAGCTTAGGGCTAGCTGCAGCCACATGGCAATAGAGCCAATACTATTGCTACAATTTCCTGTGATTCTTCACGCGGGGATGTCACGAGCAACTCTAGAAGACGGTCTTACAATATTAGAGAATTAATGCAACTCATTTGATTTTGTACCTTGACCCAACTACCTGTTAAAATGCTCATAATAAGATTGCCCTACCCTTTGTGTGTGTGTGTTTGTGGGTGGGGACTGTCTCTAAAATGAACCATCATGCTTGGCATCACTGGGCAATGGATAACGGGGACTACGAAAAAAGATTTTTTGGTTATGCTTTCTTGGTTGAGATACAAACATGCCAGCAAAAACATAATAATGATTTAATGTCAGCAAGAAATTGACCTTGTTAATTATTTTATTTCCATTTTTTTTTTCTTTTCCCAGGTTGAAGTATCAACACAGGAGATTTTATTTGGGGAGGGGGGTGGGTGAGGATTCCTACTAATAGTGATTCTATAAGTAAAAAAAAAAGGTTATAACAGGTACCAACTTCTAACTGCTTTGTGCTTTTTCTAAGGACATCATTGCCCTGTAGAATGTGAAAAAAGAATGATAGGAGGCCATATAAGTAACAAAATTTATATTCAGCTCCATGTGACTGCCAAAGACCAAAAGTTGGTTTATATCATGCCTACACCCCAATGCAACAGTTAAAAAAGGAGGCTGAAGCATTAGAATGGTTATTTTTTTAATGAGTGGAGCCTTTAGCAAAAGGTAGACTTTTGCACTCCAAATCCAAAAGGGCAATCAACATTATACATAAGCATTAGTAACTTTTTTTTTTCTTTAAATTTTTAAATAGGGTAAATTCATTGATCCCCATACTCCATTTTATGTAATTTGCAGTAAACTTCTTCTGTTAAAGCTTGGCACCTCTCAGGAAACTTTACAGAGAAGCATCATATTCATGGGTATGTATCACATTACAAAATTTGGCATGAACTTTTCATTCGTAAGGGAAAGAAATGCTAAATTTTTTCTAGTTCTGTTGATCCAACTACGCAGTGGTGGCAGAGGACCCTCAATTTTATCTTGTACATCTTTTTGGGTCGTTGAATTTGGACCCATCAACTAAAATTCATAGGCTTATAGAGCAAAAGGCCTAAGGTAACAATGAAAATGGACAACAGATTTATACTGTAATTGGTAATTACAAGCATCTACCAATTACCATTGTGGGTTCTCTTTAGCAAAAGGAAGGGATGGGACCAAGCATCAGTCACCCTGAAGTGGAGTGAGATGAGAGCAGAAAGATGTTACCGAATATAGATTGAGTATTTTTGTTGATCTTCAATATTCTTAAGCTTTGGTAGAAAAAAATTCCACTGACTTCTATTGAGGGACCAAGGAAACTGATGCTTACTTTCGATTAGGAGAAATATTTCATGACATTCCTATCGGGTAGTTGGACAAACTAATTGTCATTTGTTACAAAATCCAATTCCATTCACTTTAATTGAAAGGCTAACCATTCCTCCAACAATCCACAGCAATCCCATTTATGAAAAGTCATGACTAACATTTTAGCATCTACCAGAATCAAGGGGAACTAAAGCCTAGTGCAAAACGACTAATTTATGGGAAAAGAGGAAAATCCTGAGTTTTGTTTTTCTAAAAAATTGCAACATCTAAAACACAAAAATAGAAAGGAAAACATAACTAGATTCAATATAAAGAATTCTGGTAGCCTGACCATATATTATATTTTGACATGTTACGAGCTGCAAAACATGTCTACATAAGAAACACAAAGGGTCTTTTTTTGCTGAAGTAATTCATTCTTGATATCCGAAACTCAATTGGTGACTCAACAAAAAACAAAAAAAAAAAAAGGCAAAAGAAAAAGAAAAGGCTTAAAACTCAAAACCTTATACTTGAAGCATTTTTAGGTGGCATGACATTGACAAAAACAAAAACAATTGACTTGTTTTGGAGGATGGTAATGGTAGCTTTAAATGCAGCCGAAGAGTTATTAAGGCCGTTAATACCGGATATATAGTTCATGAACAAGTTGTGATAGAGGTGCTTAAACAAGAGCAAAATCCTTGCTGCCCCCACACCCAATTCTTTGAATTGAATTTAGTACCCGTTTGAGCTAAACTTTCTATTTAAGCATGTGGGAGTGAAAGCCAGTACTTGAATCGGCTGAAATCATACAATAGCTTGACGACAAAGAAGGTGAGATTGTGACAACCTATATACTATGCATTTATGAGATTAGGTTTTGCATTAAAGAACAGCAACGCGTAGCATCATTTGAAAGCCCTATAGAGAATCATGTAATTGCTCTGTGGTCCCCTTGTGCAAAGAATATATTACTCCTCAAAGGAACTGCAGCTTGTACTTTGCTCCTTACTTTACAGTAAAGAATGAGTGAATGACATTCTCTTCTAAGAGTCACTCTCACAAATTTATCATTCCATAATGGTATTGATTTTGAAGTTTAATTATGCGTTTATTGAGTGTAAATAATGACAAAGAAAAGATAATTATGACTTTCCTCTATTTGTTGAAACAGTTATTTGAAATTCAACTATACCAAGTTCAAGGACACGGAAGAATTTAACTAATAAAACAAGTACTAGACTAAGCCAAAAGAGAGGTATTTTAAAGAAAGATAAGGTAACCAATTTACCTACTCCTGGTTAGTCGTTTTATTAGAAAAAAAAAATTCCAAACAAAATTATAAGGGGGGCAGAGGGTTCTCCCAAATTTCCAAACAAAATTATAAGGGGGGCCTCTTCCTCCCTTGTCTTCCCTTTCTCCACTCTTTCCCCTTCCTCCCAAACAGGCCTTAATCAGAGACTTATTATCAGGCATCAAGGCTCTAATTTCACAAAATTCTTTTTCATGTATTCCATCACACTACTTCTTTTGCATAACCAATAATTGAGAGGTCTACATATGCTCAGTGGTGACACATGTATTTAACTCTAGCATTTGGATGGCTGAAGCAAGAGGCATGTGGTACCACTTACCCTCAACTTGTGGTCCTCGTGGCAGATATGGGCAAGATTTTCTGTTGTGAAAACATAACGAGTTTGACCCATGAGAAAAATGGGTTACCTCTCTAGCCCTTTCCATTTCTGAGCTAAATAGAATTACAATTAAAGCTATGAGCAGAAGGTGACTTAGAAGCTTTGGAAAAAGGTTAAGCAATTTGCCTCAGATCAAGGAAAAAACATTAGGAATGCATTGTCCACAGCAATACTATAGCGTCGCCAGGACGGAAATATTGACAAGGATTGGCCCTTAGTGGTGTCACCATGGTATGATACCTACAATTCCTAAGCACCTGCAAATAGAGACCATCCATGCAACATTCTGCCAATACCGTGAACATTTGTTAGTTGTATGTACTAAAGTATAAACTAGAGAACATGAGGTAAGAATGTGATGATGGCATAGAAACTGTGTTAATAAACCAAAAAAAGGGAAGAGTGGGATGATGTAAGGTAATGGATATATTAGTCTAGCTTGGTTGAACACTTTGTGCCTTGATTATACTCGGATTAATTTGCCACGTCTAAAGATAATTAATGTTATGTTTTTTTTAATAAACTATAGTTTTTTCTTTCTGCTTGTTCGATTAATTTCCAACTTCAAGTGAGTAAGAATGGCCCAAATATTGATTTTGAGGTGAAAGGTAGAGTTTACCTACTTAATTATTCGTACAACCTTTTCATAATGGGTAAGGAAAAGATAACATGGTGGGTACCTTGCTTTGAAGAAGAGTGTCTGATTTATTTATTCTATTTGATAAATGAACTATTGTGAGGGGAGGAGAAAATATACAAGTACGCATCATTAGGAGGATAAAATAGGACTAGCCAGCTACTGAAAATTACTCTCGAAAGCTACAGTTATTCTTCATCATAAAAATGTTAAAAGCAGGATTGCAACATAGAAAAGTTCTTCCATGTTTCTCTTTAAATAATGTTTCACAGTAAAAGTTCCAAAGAGAAAAGGAAGTCGTTGGAATAATGCAACATTTCAACCCACATGAAAACACTGCTAGTGTACCATGCCATGGCTTCCCATCAAAGCAGTTGTATTTACGTTGTTGGTATGTAATAATGGTAATGCAATGTGATGGAGTTAAAAAGTATGTTTAGAAATTATATTATATACAAATTTTGGAGGGAGTGAAGAATGAGAGAGGTACATGTAACAAAGACTTCGATGTTTAAGTCAATATATGTATCATCTAAATGACTATTAAAGTTAATACTTCTCCGTCAAATGTATTGTAGTTATTTATTTATAGGTGTAGATAGTAATATATCTGATTGTTTAGTTAAGGGATATAGAATCTCATTTTTATTGAGATTGAGGGAGTGGGTGTGGAAAGAATGAGAGACTTAACTAAGTAGTGAGATGTTATAATGTGATTTTGTTGCTTAGTTGAGTACATGAACATATTTAAATATAAATTTAACTAGTGTTGTCATTTTGTCTCTTAGTTGTTGAGTTTTTTTTAATGTTTTGAAAGATTTTCATGTTAGTCACTACTTTGCATTTGTTTAGGCTTACTTCAACACCCCTCACAATAATCATAAAACCAACAAATTTCCTAGCTTGCACGTTGAAGATATACTTCTTTAGGTTTAACCTTGTGTCATATTGTTTGAAAACTTATAGGTTAGAAGCATGTTCTTTTTCACTTTTACTTTTTGCTATAATATCATCAATGTCAAACATTTTTCCTATTTACTCTTAAAAAATGTGGTTCATCATCCACTCATAGGTTGCCTCAATATTTTTTAATATGAAAGGCATAACACTACATGATTTGTTAATTTATAATTGTGACATTAAATAACAATGTTAGAGGTTAGAGATTTTAAAGATTATTTTGACATAAAAGGTATTATCTTGTGTAGGAATATAATGATTTATAAGAATATTTTTTTAAAAGATTTATAATTAAAATTTCATAATTTTAATTTTAATAGATTTATAACATAAAAATTATAGAACTTAAAAGAATTTTATAGATTCATAA
>JAMLFT010003857.1:0-20995 GCA_026544285.1 Pachyrhizus erosus | reverse complement strand
ATATTTTGCATAGCCTGGTTATATATATATATATATATATATATATATATATATATATATACACTATAAAATATATACTCACCGTTCATTTGTTTTGAAATATACATAAAATTAATATCGATATATTAAGTCAACAAAGCACGTTGCAGACTCCACTTCAACCTTACAATTCAAGGAGAGTAAAAGGCGAAAATAGGGTAATAATACTTCTTATTTTTCTTGTTTTCAAAAATTAAAAGACAAAGAACATAAAAATACTAAAGTCTCTTATTATTTTCGCATCAAATATAAAAAAGCTTTGGCAGAAAAAATAATTTAATTTTCCTTAAAGATAATGATAAAGTTATAAATTTATTTATCCTACAATGCTTGTATATGTCATTTTTCTCTTCCTATCCAAACAAGATAGTCCCATTAAAATTGTTCTCTGGAATACATTGAAGACCCCAATTGACACCTTCAATTTCATTACCATCCAAGTAACTCTGGCCGCAAAAAGAATCATTAGTGGTTTTAATTTCGTTAATAATGACGATAATCTCACTATTCGTCAAGTATATTGTTTTTAAGCCGTTTATCAGTTCTATTAAAAAATACTCTTGTCTAAACTAATTTGAATTTGTACCATTATCTATATTTATATATTAATACTGAGAGGCTAGACGGGGCAATGCAGAAGCAAACTTGCTCCTGTCTGAATTTCGTCACTTAGCTGCAACCAAAAAACTAACAAGTAGAAAACTATGATATTCAAAACTGCAGTCTATTAAAACTTGAAACAATCAAAATGCATACAAAGATATACCGTCCATCAAACCAAAAGTAAAAGCACAGATCCAACAAAAGTATGAAAGTAATAATAGTTCCTAAAACATCCATAAATTCAAAACTGGCAAATTAAGCATCCACCCTTTCCTCCTCCAACATCAGAGTCTTTCCTGTTGGTTTTGCCAATAGATCTGTGTACTCTTGGAATGGAGATTTGGAGAAGCGAGTCTCCTTCCAGAATTCTGGTGTCAGGAATCCATAGGTTTTCATCAAGCAATCAAAAGTGGCCTGTAAAAAATACAAGGCATCATTATGTGTACTAAACAACATTAGAGCAATTCTTGCATAACATTAGCCTCTCCAGCAAAACAATCAAGCAAATAGATACACAGGTAACAAATTACAAAAGTGATCCATGGTGCATTTTAAATGCCTTCAATTACCACAAAAACAGCATAGCCTGTAACTTACATTGCATGAGTACTCTTGGAAGTATTAAAAGTCATACTAGATAAATTAGATCCTTCAAATTGGTCTTTCAAATGCATTAACATAGGTACTAAATGATGAATATTCAATAATCAATACTTCAAAAATTACTTAAATAGTTTTATTATTTTAAAACTGCTCAGAAGAAACAGTAATACTTCGGATACAAAATTGGTAATTTATTCCAATACATTCATACATAGAAAGCCATACAATGAAACTACCCATCTCGCACAGTGCACTACCTAGATCTAAGTTACAAACATAGGCAAAAGGTAGAACTATACATGATTCCATAGTCCAATTGAATCGATAAGACATCTTCTCAGTGATGATAGAGTACCAAGAACATGGTACATTTATTTCAAAACATTCTTATCAATAATCTATAACAAATATGAAACCAAAAACCAAACTAATCCATTAAACCAGGTTAAAAATTACAAGTTAAAAATTAGCTTATGGAAATGAAAGATTATGCATAAGTTAATTTTAACATTTTGGAGAAATCGGTTTCATTTTTTCTTTTAATTTCTAAGAGTGTTTCTGAAAATAATTGTCCAAACAGACCCTAAATCCAATACACACTTACAAATAAGAACAAATCCCATCTTCAACCCTTCCACCAGAACAACTCGGACATAATAAATCACACAACAACCGCAGAAAAACTCAAATAAATTAAATATTAAAAATCAAAATCCACACAAAAAACGTAATTTAATTGTGTCACATATGAAGCCCTAATTTTTTCACAATCTTAGCAGAAATTTAAAATCTCAAGCAACTAATCTGTGAGAAAACTAACACAAACCTTAACAAAGTTGCCAAGGGTCTTGGTGGATCCTCTGGAGGAAGTAAAAACGTCCTCAATCCCCGCGAACTGCAGCACCTTCTTGGGAACCCTAGCCGCCACAATTCCCGAACCCCGAGGCGCGGGAACCATCCTAACGGTAACGGACCCGCACTTCCCCGTAACCTTGCAGGGAACGGTGTGGGGCTTCCCAATCTTATTCCCCCAGTACCCTCTCCTGACGGGGATAACGGAAAGCTTGGCAAGAATAATAGCACCGCGAATCGCAGTAGCAACTTCCTTGCTGCACTTAACGCCGAGTCCGACGTGGCCGTTACCGTCACCGACGACGACAAAGGCCTTGAACCGGGTTCGCTGGCCGGCCCTGGTCTGTTTTTGAACCGGCGTGATCTTCATGACCTCGTCCTTGAGGGTGGGACCCACGAGAGTGTCGATGATTTGGTGCTCCTTTATGGGGAGTGAGTGGAGGTAGATCTGTTCGAGGCTTCGGATTCTTCCCTCCTTCACGAGACGCCCCAGCTTGGTCACTGGGACCCACTTCTCCTCTTCCTCGCGTCGAGGGCCGCGACGCCGGCCACGGCCCCTGTCACCGCCGCGGCCGCGGCCGCCGAAGCCACGCCCGAAACCGCCACGGTCGCCGCCTCCGCGTTCTGCCATTAGGGTTTGAGTGAGAGAGAGATAGAGAGTGCGGCGCTTAGAAGATAGAATGAGAAGGATAGTGTCGATTAGGGTTGTGTGTGTTTTGTAGGGTTTATGCGGAGAGAGTGTGTGTTTGGTTATAGGTTTTATAACGAACCGGGATATGATATTCCGGGATGCGAAGTTTCCGTAAGTTTTTTTTTTTTTCTTTCTTTCTCTCTAACGCGTGAATCGATTATTCGGTGTGATTTTCTTTTTTCTCTCATATTAAATAATTTTATCAAACGAGGGTTAAAGAAGAATGTAAATGTGTAAGAAAAAAAATGGTATATATAGATATTTGTGGATTAAACCTGTGACAAATTATAAATTATAAATTAGTAATTTAATGGTTAGACATTTATACACGTGAGTACACATAATTTAAAATTATTTATATAACTTTAATTGTATGTAAAATACAAAAAGTTTTACTAGTACAGTGCATTAGAGAAAGTTGGAGGATATTTGGACTAATTTGGATAAATTTAAAGTCACGTACGCTTTATTATATTGCTTAGAAAATATTTAATAAGAGTGCATTATAGCGAATTCATATCAATTAAAATATTATTAAATATAATAAATTAATTATATATAAATGTCATATAATTGAAAAAGTTGACAATACTTATAATTCATTTAAGCAAAAATTATTATAAAAAATTAGGTTAATTAAATTTTTAGTTTTTAATTTTTTAAAATTTAGTTTTTAATTATTAAACAAAAGTTTGATCAATCAAGATCTTTAAATAATTTATCCTTGCAATATTTGATTTTAGTGGTCCAATTATTCGCTAAATGATGATGTAATAACTATTAAGACCGTCATGTGTAATTTTTAATTATTTAACGAATTTCATTTTTTGACAATTAAAAATCATAATAAAAAATGTTAAGTCAATGTTTTTATGTATTAAACAATTTATGGTGACTAAAAACTAGAATTTTTTTTTTATCTAAGCATCAAAAACAAACTCATAAGTGAATCCCAAAATCAAACAAAAAATCAATGAAAATCAAACCAAAATAATAACTACTAATGTTAGACTTTAAGTTAGCTTCCTCCTCTATCTTATTCTATTTTTCTCTTGGTCACCAAGGTGCTTCTAGAGATTAAGCAACAGTTTTTTTATTCTTTGCCATTGGGATATATAGTTATTCACTGACAAGGAACCTTGGCGAAGATGATCTTATATGCAATTAGGGCAAGGTCAAAATTGGAGACCCTAGTAATGAGTTAAAGTGGAAATAGGAGGTTGTTGGTAATGATGGGGAGTTTTGAGACATTATGGACAATGACAACATGATCCAAAATGTGCCTAGATTTTTTAAACAAAAAACTTATTGAAACAAAACTCCTTTGAAAGTTTAAGCTTTAATGACAACAAGCTTCCAAGAAACAAATTATAAATTATCGTATCTTAACTTAACTACTAATGGTTGCTTTGAAATGTGTTTTATTAAGACAAAACTTGATTAGAAACATGAAGAAAGGTGTGAAACATCAACCTATAAACTGAAAGCCTTTTAGATAGATTTTGCCAACTAAGAAGGAAAATTCACTAGAAGCATGAAAGACAATCATGTTTACCTTTGGTAGTAAGAATATTGCACAACATATGTTGTTATTAATGTTTTAAAAACCAGATTGGTCATTGACCTGATCAAGACACTAGGTCATTTGGTTAATAGTTGAACTGATAAATTACTAATTGAACTGCATAACCTAAATTTTATTAAAAATATTGAAATTTTCATATGTTGCCTTAAAAAAAAGAAAAAAATTACATCATAGATTAATATAATTCAACTCTAAGTTGATTAATTTTATTATTATTATTTTGTTTATCATGTTACATATTTTGCTTTAATTAGTTTATTATTACTAATATTATTTAGTTTGTTATTTTATATGTTATGTTTTAAATAATTTATTATATTTTTCTTCTACTATTATTGTATATTTTATTATTAATTAATTTATTATATGTTTTAATTATTTTTTAGTCTTCATGTGCTATGTTTGAAATAAAAATAAAAAATAAAAAAGATAAATTAGACTTCATATTTTTATTAAATTAATATATATGATTGAAATAAAAATAAACATTTAATTTATAAATGTTATCGTGCACTCTTGTGATTATTTGTTTAGATGTTCATATGTTTTGATTAAATTAATATATTATTGAATATATAAGTTTTAAAATAAGAAATACTATAAAAAAATATTTTTGTCATTCATTTTATTATATTGCGTTCTAATACAATGGTTACTAAGTTTTATAAATACCTGTATGTGAAATTTTTGTAAACTTGCATATATCTGTGAATATTTGAAAATATTTTTTTTTCTTTTGATAAACAAAAGAAATAAATTTTATTATACCATAAAAATAAGTACAAGAAGTGTCTTTACATCAAGAGAAGAATATAAAAAATTAAAAACTCAATATATGATGCACCTAAAAAACACTCCATAAAATTAATGTAGATTTGCATGTCGACATTATTGGAGCAAATATTGTATTTACAAATATATCATTAACTCAAAGACTTTCACTTATCCCTTGATCACGATATATGCAACATTAAACAAAAAATTCACATAACCAATAAAATTATTTGAATACATAAGAGTATTTGATATTTAAATAGATAACAAGTATTCGTGGGTGTAAATACCATGATATCTGTCCTTGTCCATTTAATTAGTGGGGAGACAAAATATCTATGTTCGTAGGTAGCAAGTACTTCTAAGAGGTATCCATTAAGTATTTATAACAAATTTTATCTATAGATGCGAATTGTTTTGCCATCTCTAAGTGCAAACACATGCACGTGTATGGGATAATGTGCTATCAACAAGTTGTTCAAGAATCGATTCGAGTTTACAAACGTCAATATGATATTTTATCCAAAAATCTATTGGTTTGTATTGATTCAAAATGGGTTAATAGCATAAATGATTGGATTAGTGACTCAAACTGGCTTTGTTTCCAATTTGACCGGCTGGTCCAAGCTAATTTAAAAAACATTAGTTGCCATGTTAACATACCACAAGAAAGAACATTTAAGAAAGTAATAGTATGTCAAGATTAGTTGGTATTATACCTCCTAATAAAGAGAAAAAAAAAAGAAGAAGAAAACTAGAGTTAATCTACCTTAGAGTGAAATACATGTGGTTAAACAAGGTCTATACTAGAAAGCATGCAAGTCTATCCTATATGATTATGCTAACCAATGTCTTTAATCCATGTGGAGTTTCATTAGAAAAGGAAATAAAGGATTAAAATATTATGTGATTTAGAAAAGAAAATATGTAGAAGATAAGGCTTGGAATGCCTTTAAAAAGCACCAAAAAGAGGATAAGTAGCAAAAGAAGATGGAAAAGAGGAGGAAGAAGTAAAGTTGGAAAGAAGAAGCAAGAGGAGACAAGAAAAGCCTAGAGTAGTGTAAGAAACTACATCTGAGGAAGATGTTTCTCTCAAGGAATAGAGGAGCAAGAAGAGGCGGGAGAAGCCTAGACCAAAAGAAGGATCATTTGGAGTTAAAGAAGTTAAGAAGGAAGCTTTTGATAGGTAGGAAAAAACATACCTTACTGAAACTACTTTTAAGGGAAAAATATAAGCATGTGAGGAACCTTCCAATATAGACTTAATGGAAAAGGTCTTTATTGTTGATTATGAAATAGAAGAAGGTTGTAGGGCACTATAGGAAAACATGCCCTCTAGTGTAAAGACATTTAGTAGAAAGAAGATAAAATGATCAACAATGATTGCTCAAGAATAAGATTATATAGGGAAAATGATCAAGAAGATCACCCTAAGTTGATAAAAAAGTAGTGACAAAAGAAGGAGTCTCTATTAAAAAAGAACATGGAACAAAAGGAGAAAAATAAAAGAAGAATAAGGAGTACAATAAGTTATTTAGAAGTAGATTAAGGACTTTGTTTTGTAATGTTTCTCATTATTGTTTTGAATGACTTGATTAATCTTTTGATTACGTATTAATGCTTCTTTTATCAAAGAAACTTAAGGTTAAGTTTATGCTTGACCACATGAATGAAACATAACAAAATGATACAATAATAAGAAAGGAAGTATAAGCTGAGGGGGGGTGTAAGATCAAATTTCAACATGAAAAAGAAACACATGTTAAGGGGGAGTAACATTTTTAGTCTCACCTTCTAAGTCATAAACTTAAATTTGCTTAAAGTTTATCATCATAAAAAAAGGGAGAATGTAAAAACAAAACTCCTTTTAAAGCTTAAAATTTAATGATAAAAAACTTCTAAGAATCAAATTATAAGTTATTTGAACTTAATTACTAATAGTTTGCTCTAAGATATGCTTTATTAAGATAAGACTTGATAAAAAAAACATGAAGAAAGGTATAAAGCATCAACCTATAAAATGAAAACCTTTTAGACATTGATTCTACTAAATTTGAAGCAAGACTACCAAAAAGAAAGTTAACAAAAAACATAGAGGACATACATGTTTTTCAAATCAAAGTAAAAATATCATAAGTTATGTTTGATCAAAAGCATGGTTTAAAGAGCGTGAAGTCAAAATCAAATTATTTTATAATTGTTTTAACAATAGCAATGTAACAAGTTTTATTGAGAATAATATTTTTACTTATGCTTTTACTTTGAGCAAATTATAGTAACATCCCGTAAAGTTTTTTTGAATTACACAAACACCCTCTACTTTTTTAACCATTACAATAACTTTCTTTGTAAGGGGTGTTAGTGTAATATATAAGGGGATGTTAGTTATATTTTTCAAACATGCTTATGCTTTTACTTTTGATTGCATGAATGTGGGTGAAAAACTTTCATAATGGGTTAATCTACATTTTATCTTCATATTTAAACTAACTCTAACACCACTTGATGAACTTGATCATAATACAATATTTCAAAATGAATCAAACCTTGAAAAATTGAAAGTTCATGAATGATGAACAAATTAATCAATTATTCACTTACAATAATAGAATAAATAAAAGCTACTATGCTTTTCAAATTTGTCACAAGTTCGCAAATAATCGATTATCCACTTAACATAATATATTATCTTAGTTTGAATAGATTTTATTTGCTTCACATTTAATGAATTATCTCTCTAAATAATTGACTATTTCGTTCTTACTAAAACCCATTCTTGCTCAAAAAACAAATCGAACATATTTGAGTTATTGGCTTATCCAACTCGACAACATTCATGAGTCACTTGTTCAATTGTCCCTCAAAGACATGATTGAGAAGTACTATGCATGGTTGCCCCTTGTCCTTTCTTACTCTTGGTCCCACCTAGCAAGATACGACTCAACCAAAAAATGTGAGTGCCCTTGTGCGAGCCTTATTTATTTTCATAGTAAAGTCTAGCTTTGACTCCCTAAAGACTAAAGAGAGATATGGATAAAAGGGGGGGGGGACTTCTGGAACGCACTAACCACTCTCAAGAACAAAATAATCAATTAACTCAATTATGACTCTATATAAATGAACTATGGCATCTAGAGTATTATAAGTAGGGTACTATTGGCTAACTCTAAGATCGAATTGCCAAGATCTAGTAAGGAGATGTGAGATATGTTAAAGGCACGATAATTTGATTCATTAACCTCCCAATGAATTACATTCCATATCTTCATTATGGCCTTTCACAACCTAGAGTATGGTTATTCTCGTGCCTTTTCCATTAGCAAGGGGGCAATGCAAGTTTTTGATAATAACAATTGACTACTTTACAAAATGGATTCAAATAGAGTTGTTGCAAAAAATTACAATGCACAATGTGTAGAGATTTGTTTGGAAGAATATTATTCCTAGATTTGGCATTCCAAACACCATAATAACGGATAATGGGAAACAATTCACAAATGCAAAGTTATAAGCCTTATACAAAAAATTCAAGATTCATCGTAGAGTGACTTTGGTTGAACACCTTCAAGCAAACAAACGGTTAAGAATTAAGAAATAAAGTAATTTTAAATGAGTTGAAGAAAAGGCTGGGAATGACAAAAGGCAATTGGGAAGAATAATTATTAGAAGTGCTTTAGGCATATAGATGTACTCTTCAATAGATTCGAGAGACACCTTTTTGGTTGACTTATGGAATGGACACAATGATTCCTATTAAGATTGGTGAACCTTCTATTTAGATCATGTATCATGAGCCTCAAAACAATGATCAAGAACTTATAATTGAATTAGATTTAGTTGAAGAATTGAGAGATTCAGTTAGGATAAGGGAGGAAGTAAGCAAGCAAAGAGTTTTAAGGCGACAAAAAACTTTAGTAAAACCAAGGAATTTTCAAGTAGGAGATTTGGTGTGGAGAATGCATGGGGAACTGTTTTAAAGATCTAAGAGAAGGAAAGTTTGCACTAAACTTGGATGAACCTTTTTAGGTCATACAAGATTAGAATAACTTTTTGGAAAAGCTTATTCCAAGAACTTGGAATGCCAACCATCTGAAGTTATATTTTAGTTAAATTCAAGTCATGATTTTAATATGGTAATATACTCTTCTTCCTACCTTGGTCTTTTTCCCTATAAGAATGTGAAAGGGTAGTTGGGTAAGGAGATTTTAACAAGGCATACTAATAACATCAATAAAATGAGAATTTAGAGTATAAAGAGTAAATTCATGATTAAAGATATTTTACATTGTTCATCTTAAATTAAAGGTTTTCTTATCAAGATACCTACCTCAGTTAAGGATGAACCTGTGGCTTAGATTAAGGTTTCCTTGTCAAGATGATAATCTCGACCAAGGAAACACCTTTGATTTTTATTAAGGTTTCCTTGCTAAGATTTCTACCTCGGTTAAGGATGTGTATTTGATTTTGGTTAAGATTTACTTGTCGAGATGCCCACCTTAATAAAGGACACATCTTTGGTTTTGATTAAGCTTTCCATATTGAGATGCCCATTTCAGCCAAGGACACACCTTCAACTTAGATTAAAGGTTTCCCTGTCGAGATGTTCATCTCGACTAAGGACAAGCCTTGACTTTGATCAAGGTTTCCTTGCCAGAATGACCATCTTAGCCAAGGACGTCCCTTTTATTTTAATTATGTTTCCCTGCCTAGATGCCTATCTTGATCAAGGACAAATCTTTGGCTTTAATCAAGGTTTCCCTATCGGGATACCCATCTCGATTAAGGATGCGCCTTTAACTTAGATTAAAGGTTTCTTTGTCCAGATATCCATCTCGATTAAGGATGCATCCTCAACTTAGATTAAAAATTTCCTTACCAAGATACCCATCTCGATTAAAGATGCACCTTTGACTTAGATTAAAGGTTTCCTACTAAGATACCCATCTTGGTTAAGGATGCGCCTTCACCTTAGATTAAAGGTTTCCCTGTTGAGATACTCATCTTAGTTGAGGATGCATCTTTGACTTAAAGTAAAGGTTTTTTTGCCAAAATGTCCATCTTGGTCAAGCACGCACTTTAGATTTCAATTAAGGTTTCCTTACCAAAATGCCCCATCTCAGTCAAGGATGTGCCTTTGGCTTTAGTTAGGTGTTTCACAACTGAAATACACATCTCGAATGAGGAATAAGGTGTCAATTTTGATTGAATTCTTCAAAGATAAAATATACATTTTGGTATTAAAAAAACAAATGGAAACACATACCAAAATAGTCATTATATGGGGTTTGAAAGATTGATATTACAAAATAAAGAATGTAAATCCGAAAAGAAAGATAACCTTGATACAAAACATTAATGTAAAAGAGAAGTCCATTGATCATCTTTGTCATTTTCTTCCATGGTGACTAAAGTAGCACCACTAGTGGCTATCGGAGTAAACGAAACCTCATAATATTGAGGATCGCCAGTTAAAGCATTAGTGCAGCAAAACACTTTTGGAATCTTGGCCAAATCAACCAAACAACTATTGTACACATCCTTGTCTATGTCAAACTCTATATTGTTAGTAAGACAAAAAAAGTGTGCTTGATAGATAGCCTTTTTGAAACTAGTTATATGTTGCTAAAGAATACTTGATGTTTTCCCTTTCTACCAATGCTTCGACAACTTCCTTAGTAGACTTCTCGACATCTTGGGCCTCAACATTCTTTCTCAAATGCATATTGACCTTTTCGACCTTTACAAATAGAGCTTGAACAGACTCTTCAACCTTTTTAGCATTTTGGATCTAACTTTGTTCGTTCCTTGCTTTCCTTAACCTTCAGTCTACCCTTTAGCACTTTAATCTCAGTAATTAGTTTGTTATTAACTTTTAGAGTACTCTAAAGACTAGTGGTGGAATTGGCTAGTTCTTTTTGTAACTTTTCTATATTGGCCTTATGAGATTATAACTTGTAAAATTAAGAACCCCAAATTTGTCTTATTTCCTAGGCATGGGCTTTTAGATCAACAAAGGTAGCTAAATACCATTATGGTCTAGCTTTTAGAATAATTTCCTTTGTAGTTACCGACAAAGTAGCTTGATTCATAATGTTTAGAACAATAAAGTTAAGACCGAAGAAGGACTAACTTAAAAAGTTTGAACTGGAGATTTGGAAGAACCAACATGAAAATCAAGTGTGATTTGCTTTAGCCTCTAAGAACAAGGATTTTTGGTGTCCTCAACAATCTAAACTCGCTTGCGACTTTTGTTCTTGTGTTTCTATGTCTTCTTTTTGGCAGCTATGGGAGGGACTACTTTCAGCATGAGTCCAATGTTAGTTGTATCGAGAACACGATCTTAATCTAGCACAACTCATTTTTTTTAAGGTTCACAAATTGAAAGAGATCATCAAGGTTTTCCATAATACCTACAAAAGCTAAGAACAAATGTTAAGACATCACAAATAATATTATTTTTTTATATAATTAAAGACCAAGAACTACTAACCCTCTAAGCTTACATATGGATGAGGAGAAGTGATAAAGAAATAGTTTTTTTATTAGGTAGGTGTCTTAGGAGCTGGTCCAAGACGATGAGATTTTTCTTTTCCCTCTTGGTCAACATTAATGCTAGTAGTATATCATACCTTCTTGAATTTTGAGTCCATTAAAAAGGAAATCTTTTCTTTTCATCAAGAAAATACATGTATTTTTCACCATTCTTGACTGTTAATAGCTTGAAAAAACCAATCTTAAACTTTTTATACAAGGTATGTAGGGGTTAAACAACAATTTTTTTGGAGGATTGACTAGAGACGACTAACTAATCTTGTCCCCAAGATGAGTCGAATAGTGATGGAGAAATAATTTGAGGGTAGGCCAAATATATAATGCTCAACATATGAAACAAAAACTTTTAATCAAAGCCCAACTATTGGAATGAAGTTGAGTAGGAGCCATGTGGAGAATTTAAAGGACACCTTTGGTAAATTCATCAAACAAAAGTCAAACATGAAGATGTTGAAATAACATTTCATACATTTAGAAGAAGCCTTTTTGAGTTTGTAGACATGATTTGGAAACATATGGTAAGTGAAACTAGGAGGTTGTGAAATGTAGACTTCTTCTTCAAGAAGTCCATTCAAAAAGGCACTTTTCACATCCATTTGGTATAACTTGAAGTCCACAAGATAAGCATAAGCAAGTAAAAGTCTAATTGCCTCAAGTCTAGCTACAGGTGCATAAGTTTCACCAAAGTCTATCCCTTCTTGCTAGTTGTACCCTTAAGCAATTAATGAACTTTGTTTATGATAATTATGTTATTTTCATCAAGAATAAGAAGTGAATAGTATTGCCACCTAGGCTTATAATTCTAAAGGGACCAAAGAAATTTATTTGCAAAAATTCAAGAGGTCTAGAGGTAGAAACTTTATTTTTAGATTTGAAATACACAAGTTTGTTTGCCCTTTTGACATGCATCACATAGGCCCTCTTTTTCAAACTTGAGGTTAGGTAGTTTCCTTACTAGTTCCTTAGTCACTAGTTTATTTAGATGAAGCATGTGTATGTGAGTTATTGTTCTATGTCATAACCATGATATATCATGTTTTGTTGTTAGACACTTAATATGAGATGATGATGCATGATTAAGCATATAAATGTTATTGATACAGTTACGTACAAGCTTGATCACATTAGTGGAGCATCACTTATCATACTTGACTCATTATCGAATGTTACATTGTACCCTTCGTCACATAGTTGATTGGTGCTCAAAATATTGTACCTCAATCCTTCTGCATAAAGAACATTTTCTATGCATATTGTTAAAGTATTACACACCATATCAATTCCTATGATCCTTCCTTTATTACTGTCACCATACTAACCTCCTTATTTATTCCCCAATGAGACAAACTTTTTCTTGTCTATAGTCATGTGCCTTGAGCAACAACTGTTAAGATACCATAATGATTATTTGACTTTTGGGCACACTTACAAAACATATTAAGGGAAGGATTTAGGTACCCAAAAATGTTTGGGTCCTTGGGGATTAATACTCACATTGGTTCCTTTGGAAATCCATTTTAATTTCCCATTAGGAACACTAAATTTTCTAATCATGCAATATTTTTAAGAATGTCTTTTTTCATGCAATAATGACATGTTATGAAAGGAGAGTTAAACACTCTAACAAAGTTAAAGAAATTTTTGTAAGAATTTTGTTTTCTGTCAAAGTTAAAACCAAAACCAGCTATTCCAAACATGCATTTTTGTTGAGCTAAGAATGTATCAATGTTATCTCATCCTATTGTGAACTTGGATAAGGTTTTTAGCAAATACTTATTTTTGGATTCAAATGCCTTACACCTTTCACATTGAGAAGAAGGGCTTGTGGAACTAACAATCCTATTGTAAAGAGAATTCTTTTTAGTATTTTCCAAATTTTATTTTTCTCTTTTTAAGTCATGTAACATATTTTTTTTTGCAAAGAATCTAATTTTTTCGCATGCCACCTTAGCTTTTCCTTGATTGTGTTATTTGACATAGCCAAATTTTGAGCTTCGTTATGCATATCATTAAAAGCATAAAGTAGTTGATCATAGTTTTCATTAAGTTCATATTCAGAACTACTTATAATGTTGTCATCTTCATTTCCATTCATGAGACACAAATTTGCTTCTTTATTTTCACTAGATTCACTTGAAGTACTTGAAACGTTGTCCTCCGAAGCTATGTGTGTGCTCTTTTTTCCTTGTAGCTTGTTTTTCTTATTTCCAATTTGTTGTTTCTTAAGATAGAAGGGGTATTCTACCTTGATGTGTTTAGATTTTCTGAATTCAAAGTAGGTGAAATTTGGAGAGTTAAACTAATTCTTTTTAAAGTTTTTCTTTGGTTGATATGGTATACTCTTCAAGTTCTTTTTCTTTAGAATTCTTTTGAATCTTCTTACAAGTAGTTAGAGGTTTTTCGCATTTGAACCTTCAACTTCATTTTCTTGGCTTTCATTAGTTGAAGCCATGGATGTTTAAAGTGCTAAACCTTTTCCTTTCTTGTGCTTCTCTTCCTTTTCAGCCATTTGAGTTAGTTTAAGCTCATATTCTCTCAATTTTCCGAAGAGCTCAACATTTGACATTGTAGTAAGGTCCTTTGGTTCTTGGATTGTTGTAATTTTGGGTTGCCATGTTGTTTTAAGAGATTTGAGGACTTTTACATTCAATTCTTCTTCCTTAAATATTTTCTTGAGACCTTTTAGATTATTCACTGTATATGTGAATCTTTTCTGAACATCACTAATCCTTTCTCCTTGGAGCATCTTAAATGTTTCATATTCTTGGATGAGTGAATTCTTTCTTGATCTTTCGACTTCAGCGATTCCTTCACGCGTAACTTGGATTAAATGTCACATTTCTTTGGTCCTTGTGCAAGCGGATGCCCTAAAAAATTCATCTCAATTTAAGGATGAGTGTATAATGTTCATAACTTTAGAATCATACTTTGCTCTTCTAACTTCTTTTGTAGTCCATAAGATTTTTCAACTATTTTTTCTTCAACTATAAATGTGTGGAGATAGCATAACCATTTACCACTACACTCCAAATGCCTCTATTGATAGATTTCGTAAATATTTTTATTTTAACTTTTTAAAAGGGTGGTTTACTCCACAAAAGAGTGGTGGTCAATTAATTGAAGCACCTTCAATAAATAATAATTGATTTCCTACCATATTCTTTAAGGTCTTTTGAAAAAGTCTCAAGATCCTAGATCTTGATACTAATTGTAGAATTTGACCAGAAAATTTAGAGGGGGGAGGTGAATAAATTTTTCCATTCATTAAAAAAATTAGACTTTTACAATATCATATTGAAATTTTTTATAAAAGGTTTCAACCCTCAACATATGTAACAAACCACTTGAATAAATTTTTGAAACCAAGAACCAATTTTACAAAGAAAGATTAGAAGGAAGAAAGCATAACACAAAGATTTGTATTAGTTTAAACAAAACTAGACATACATCTAGTGTTAGTTTGACAACTTTTTCAAACCCTTTCAACATTATAAATGAAAGTATTACGCACACCATGTACACACAATTAATCTATAATTTCCTCTTCTTAAACCCTTGAAGAAAAACGTACAAGTAGTTCCTCACTACTAAAAGAAAATCTTAGAAACTGTATCTAGGATGTACACTAGAATAAGTAAAGTAATTCAAACAAAGATTAGAATACACTTGGTAGTGCATATAAAAATGAATACTTTCTTATGTAACTCTTAAAAAAAATATTGATTATTGACCCTTTATCTCATTTTCTGAAAGAAAATGAAAAGCTTATTGCACACAATCCTTGATAAGTTCTTTTTCACTTAAAAATAGAGTATTGAATTTTTGAATGATTTCTTAGTTGATTTTCCTCACATTGATTTCAAAAGAGAAAACTATTTTAATAAAGATTTTCAAGTCATAAATGATTTAACAGATTAAGCAACATATTACATGTTTTTTGTTAGAAAAATTTGAAACAGTGCAATCGATTAAGTCAATGCTTCCTTTCTCAAAAGCCAATTGGATTGCTTGTGTAATTGATTACCATACTGGTGTAAATGGTTACATCAATACAATATGAAAATTTGCTATCTTAGGCAACATATAATCGATTAAATTGATGTGTAATTCATTACATCTACTTGAATTGCTCATTCCAAGTTTCCAAAACATATTGTAACTGATTGCATATCCACGTAATCGGTTAAAGTAGTTAAGCTTCATCATGAAAATGTAATAAACAAGTTAAGAATCAAGTAAGAATGAAAGACACACGCATGCCTATATTTCTAAACATACAATACAATGTCACATTTTTACATTGTTGGCATAAGAGAATAAACCAAAACCTACAACATTGAATCCTTGATTGCAACAACATCTTGTTTTCTTAAATCTCTTGATATTTTGCTCTATGTCTTTTTCATATCCTTAGCTTTTCTAATTTGTATCTTGTACTAGAACTTTCATATCCTCACAATTGTGAGTTATCATATCTTGAATACATTTGAGAAAGCCATGAGTGACTTAGTGTAAAAGAATATTTAGGTTTACTTAATCACTTGATTAAGTATTGCGGTCAAAAGTGACATTAAACAATACTTGGGTTGGGAATTCAAAAGTGACTTAAAGAATACTTATTGTATAGCTAGGAGTGTCTAATTCATTACTCGTGTGAAAAAAAAAATTTATTTAGTGGAACTCCTCATGTTGAGAGAAAACTAAATGTAGCTCAAGAATTAGCGTAGACTAGTATAAAACCCTTTTTCTTTTGTATTGAGTTTATCCCTCATGTTTTTATATGTTTATTTGCAAAATATTTTTCATTTTCCATTAAACGCCTTTTTATAAAAGGGTTTTCGAAAAGATTAAGAATATCACACATGCATACTATTCAACACTGACTTTATTGTGTTTTCTAATCCTTCAAAATAGACTTGTTTGCGGGCTCCTACAGGCCCTCGTGAAATTTTTACACTTAATTTAAATAAAAAATAAATAAGGGTGTGGTTAGATGTATATGTGTATTTAGTAAAAAATAAAAGTAAATTAAAAAAACAAATTAAGTACTTTTTATATGGTTGATGACGGTGATACAATATTTTGATTTAGCAATGGTTAGGTAAAGATACTTTAGTTTATTTTGAGATTAAACATGAGTTAAATTTTAGATTTATAAAATTAATTTTTTTTCTCTAATTTTTTTTCCAATTGTGGGATGGTCCATTTAGTCCATAGGCTATGCGATGTGGTTGCAAGCTCATTAAAATAAAACCCATTAAAATTATGGACTTCGTAGGGTACACTTTGCATTTTGTGGATTTTTTGATTTACAAATTTTGTAGACGGGCTTTACTTGCTTGTCTAACTCTGCTTTTAGGCATGTTTTTGGAGTGTTATGATGTTATGTTTGTAAGAAAATTTTGCACTTTGGTCGTCCAAGGAGGTTGTTTGGTCAACTTTGATGTTTTGAGTCCATAACTTAGTTTTGTAAAGAATGTGATCAGTATTCTTTTTTTATGCGATTTATCCCTTTTAAACATAATTGACAAAACCATTAGGTATTCGAATAACCATGAGTGAAAATCTTAAATGTGAATGCAAAATGTATAAGTATGAGATGGCAAAACGGGTCTGGGTGGTATTTTGATTACGAGTAACCTAGCTTGTGAGAGATGATGATGGACTTATTTATGTATAATGTGAGGTTTAGTAGAACTATTGTGTGCATAAATAGTTTGGCATACATCATAGGATTAAGTGTTTTGTTAGGGTGAAATAGACATGGGCTAGATGGTGGAGGTAATGATAGGTTTAGCTTAGACCTTGGGAGTTTCTAAGACCTGGTGTAGAAAGTGTCATTAGCTTATACTAATCCTATAAATCGAAACCTACTTACAAAGATAGGTAACTCTACCTAGTCATTAGAGGATATCATGAGTTTATTGTGGGTAGGCATGTGCTCTTAGATTATTTCAAGATTTAGTATTAGTATCACATGACATATGAAGTAGAGTCTAGAAGATGTTACATCACATGTGCATTTGCATTACTTGATTGCTATGATTTATGACTTATATATGAGTTTCTTGTGTAGATTTATGTTGGTTTAATCTCGTTCTTGCTTGTGCTATGTTTCATAGATGATGCAATAATGATTCTCATTCCCTTTTTTTGTTGCTATTTTTGTTATGTGTGTTTGGGTTGATTGCCATTTGCAAGTAAAGATAGTCCAAGTGATGAGCAAGATGCTAGAGGAGAGACTTAACACCCTACACTTAGTTTATTTATTTATTTTTAGTTTTGGGACTTGTGTTTTGATAGTTGTGACATCGAGATAGGGGTATATGCTTATATCTTTTTATTCATGTAGCTAAATATTTTACAAGATGTATGACCTTTGAAGTATTAATGCTTATGATTTTCCTTTTTATATACATGTTATATGTATGGATGATTATGAGATTAAGAATGTGTGTAACATCCTACAAAATAAAAATAAAATAAAATAAATAAAAATAGTAATTAGAATAAGGAATTAATACATGTTAAGTAATTAAATAATAAAACAATTATGGGATAAAAAATTTCTTGCGAATAGTATTTAAATATTTCTAGAGGAGATAAATTTAATGTGTGTTTGTCTCCAAATTAAAATTTGGAGAAGAATTAATTATTAATATATAGTTAACATAATGAAAATAAATAATAGAATTAAGGGAAATATTATTTAGTAATATTTATATTTTTCTTGATAAGGATGTTTGAGTATGTGTTTGAATTTATAATATATGTTTTAATAATTTAATCATTGTTATTATAATTGTTAATGTAATTAGTTAATTGATTAATTAAAAAAATGACTGTAATATTAGTAGTTAAAGTAAGGAGAATAACATGTGATAAAAATAAATAACAAGAAATTGTACTAAAGAGGATTATCATGTTTATTAGTATTGATATTGAAGTTATGAGTGATTGAGCTATATTAAAATGCTTTTAGAAAATTAAATTATTATTGTTGCAATTGTTAGTATGATGAAGATTTACTAATTAATTAATTAGAAATAAATAATAGTCTAATTACAAAAATTAAGGAAGATTTTTCTTTAGATAATCAGCAGATAAACATAAATATACGCAAAAGAATAAAATGTTAAGTATAAAAATTTAATAAAATTAAATATATATGTAAATACATACATATATACATACATATTACATACATATATACATACACACACACATATATATAAAATTAATCAAGTAATAAATAAATAAATGAGTTATGGTGGTAGAAAAGTATGTAAAATAAAGGAGGAAGAATAATTAAATTTTCAGGATTTTTAGAATAATTAAAAAATTTTAAATATTAATTTTATAACAAAAATATGTGTGTGTGTGTATAAAAGGTAAAGAAAATTAGAAAAACGGAGCTAAGACTCAAACCCAGGTCCTTAAGGATGGTAACAAAATGCGCTACTGCCTAGTTTGCTAATCCAGTTTGGTTGATAAGGCACACAATGATATATAAGTTATAATAGTAAATAAAAGAAATAAAAGAGGAAATAGGCTAGAAAAGAAGGAGGTCAAGGGGGCTTGATCCTGCAACCTAAGGGAGGCTAAAAGGGAAGGAGCGTGTTTTGTCACCAGATCAGTAGACTCATCCGCGTTTATAATAGGAAATGATAAGTATATAAGTTATTCCTCTAAAAAAATCAAAAAATAACAAGCAAAATCCAAAACGCCTAGGTTGGGACTTAAGGAGGGGACCTAACACTCACGTCTAGTGCCTTAATTGCTGGTGCGCAAGTGCATTCGGTGCTAATTAAACATAATTTCTAATATCTAAACCTTGCGTGTACGGAATAAGCAGACCAGAGAGAGTCACATCGCCCCAACCTGAGAAGCGTCTTTTTCTCCTTCCTCGAGCATCCTTTTTCTGTTGTGCCTGTGATGCCTTTAGAGAAAGAGAAACTGCCACTAAGAACCCCATAACCTTCACCTAGGATTTGCAACAAAGCTTGAAGGAGAATGAGAGGTTTAGAGGTGACAACAACTCTCTTGAAGTTCCTTTCTCACCGAAAATTACAACAGCTCATTAGAGGTGTCATGCTCACCGGAATCCTCGTCAAGAGCTCGTTGGAGATACAGAGCTCACCAGGAAACAACAATAGAGGTAGGAAGGGCCTCTAATCATATTTTTTTGGTCTGATTATTAATTCTTGTTATGGTTTAATTGATGCTCTAATTTTTGTTCGTTCCTGTTTGGGAAATCTGGGTATGTCAAGATTGAAATTGAGAAAGCTTGATTAAGCTAATCATTTGAATTAATTCACTGGCCTATGATCGTTGTTCACCTTCATATTGCTTAGACTACTAAATGTGCATCGATATTAGACTTAGGACAACTATGGACTCCATTGTGGGCTATTGGATAACTTACCATCCAATTTTGTGGGGAATATTGCTTATGCGTAGGAGGAGTCTCCATATTTTGATTATTTTCGAAAAATCAAACTTATTATATTCTAATGTGAATCTTTGATTAACTGTTGGTGCTATAATGAATTCCATTTGAAATTCCGTATTAGCTATTAAGTGAGTTACTGTTATTGTAGGTGTAACGCCCATTTTTATTCAATATTATTATTAATACCATTATTATTACTATTATAATTAATTAACATCAGAGATAACACACTAATATTTACTTATAGCATAACGACTCTAGGGAGTTACAATTTAATCATACGTTAACAATTTCCACACAACACTTTCATAATAAGTTCTCATTTCATAAAGTAAAAGTCATACATGATTCAAATAGGTAATACAATTTCTTAAAACATCATATTTTCTCTAACTTGCTCTAATATAATCAGACGCTTCTGATGGATCCTCCTCATCTGTTGGCTCCTCCCTGTGGCTCCCACTACCAGCCTGAAATGACCCCATTGAGGATGGTGATGGTTGAGGAGCCGGTGGCCTTCTCCGGTTGGCAGGTACGTTCAGGAGCCTAGGCACCACTGTGTTTGCGGGTTTGAAAGCAAAACGAACATATCCTATGAATGTGTCGTCACCTTAGACTCAATCGTAGGTCCATCTTCCCTCCAAAGGCAAGATTATCAAGTGGAAAAGTGGTTGGAATTCCTCTACCATGTTTGATCTGAAAGAACGGGGGTGTAGGAGTGAGCCATCAATTTTAGAATTAGGATAAAGATAAAAGATATCCTTTTTTATCGTCAACTCTCATCTCCCCGTTCGTGCCTAAGTAGGTTCTCTACATCGTTGTTGGGCTCTTCGTTGCCTCCTTT
>JAMLFT010003856.1:0-20997 GCA_026544285.1 Pachyrhizus erosus | reverse complement strand
AATGATTAATATTAATCATTAGATTAAAACAAAAAATTTAGAATAAATTAATTAAAATTAAAATTATTTTTTATATAGATCATATATATAAAATATTTTAATAATCTAATATTATTTAATATTTTATTTATATAGATTAAAATAGATATTATATATATATTTTTAAATATATTAAAATATAAATAATTTGATTATCTTTTTATGATTGATAATTTTTACAAAATTTTAATATAATAATTAAAATAATATAAAATTATAATTCAACTATCGAATTAATAAAATTTACATTAAAATTATTTGATTTAGGAGCCTACTTGGAAGAAAATTAATAAAATATATAGTGTTAGTTATGAAATTGAATGAATAATTTGAATTTACCCCATTAAAGTTTTAAGCAATCCAAATGAAAAGTATTTTCCACAAGACAACCTAAAATGATATTCTCCCAAAATAATGATTTGCATGGAAAGAGAAAGTTGGCCTAATAAAATTATAACTGGAGAATCTTGGAGAGATGGATATATGCATATAACTAGCCAGTTCCTCAACAGTTGAAAGTGATTTCGACTTTTCAAGTCCTAAACGATTTGAATTATGCAAATGACACCATGGTAAGTAGCCACTTCATGGCATCCTTGGAGTTTGGAGTTTGGAGTGTCACTTCTACCATACTTTTTGCGCAAAGGAAATGGATCTGTATTGCATTGGCTTGCAAATTACAATTTGCAGATACTCCCAAGTATGCCCTCGTAGTCATCTTCCTCAGTTGATTCTTGAGGATTGTGTGGGGGTCTATGTCACCTACGTCTTCTTACTTTGCCAACTTATCTTTCCCAAAAAAGTGTAACTGAAAAATTCATTCAGGACTTCGCGTGATTGTCGCTGTTTGTTTTTACCCAGAAAAAGCAGTGCAATTTTAAAATATCCATTGCACTAGATTTGCGATAAACCAACATCACATGTCAATTTGTTGCTAACTAAGATAAAAGAAAATAAGATAAATATATATAAAAAATAAAATAGAAATAAAAATTATTTGATTGAATACAATAAATTAAAAAGATATTTGAATTTTAATTATTTAAGAAATAAAAATTAATATTAAAAAATATTTTGACAAATTACTTCTAAATGTTCGATAATGTTTTAAATATAATTACTTCTAAATGAGGATACCCATGAAAAAAAAAAGGACCAAAATGACAATTTAATCATTTTTTATTCAACAATCACATTTGGAATATTAAAATAACGTAAAACTCCATAAAAACAATATACATTTAATATGTTATTATTATTATTAGGTAAAATTTTAATTTTCGTTTCTAAGATTAATTTATATTTTAGTTTGATTCTCTATTTTTGTATTCTATTTATTTATTTAATTCTATTAATTCTTTGTGCTAAGGTGGGAAAGGTTGAGTCCTTTCACTTAATTATTTATGTTTTACAAAAACTTAATTTTGGAAGCTTTTGCGGTGATATTTTTTTATGAACAGGTTGTTAGAAAATTACTAATGAAAAACTAATGGTGGATAAAGAACAAAATGTAGGGAAAATTTATCATTTTAATAATGTTTTAACCATTTTTATTTTTATGACGTAATAATTACGTATGTGTGTTATAGTTTATGGTCCCTCAAACATTTAATGTATCAATGTAATTTTTTTTTATGTGTTAGAAGACACTAGTTAATAATAAAGACACGAAATTTTTTTATAAACAATAGGATTATTTATTTATTTTTAAATTTTTATTCTTTTTTACATTCAAATTTATTTTAATATTCTCGTATTGTAAAGTGAAGAATTTCATTCTTCTAATATATATATATCGTCTTATGCAGTATTCTCATGTATCATATGGATTTTCAAAGTGAAACATTATTTTGATAAATTATTCATTCAAATTATCTTTTTATATAAAAGTTTATCAACCTAATATAATTTTTTAATTACATTTAGTTTTCTCATTACTTACATTTTTTATCATCATAATTGATTGACAGCAATAATAATTGTATCATGTAGTTACTCATCTCTGTTATATAAAATAGTAATATGACACATATTTTAACTTAGCATTCATCACTAATTATGTATTAAATAATAAAAATAATTTAATTCAATTTCACCTAATATTTATCTTGATTAATGTATATTAATCATAGGATTATGCTCATTGAAAAATAATTAAAAGTTATTTTAGGTAAGAAATGAGATTATTTTAGTATTACCACGTGGGTCACATGTAGCATTATCTACATTAAAGAAAACTTTTTTCATATAGCGTAATAGATCGTAGATATATAAATTAGATTATTATTATTATTATTATTATTATTATTTAAAAATAGAACATTTAGTTTAGTATAAAAAACATTTCTAAGACGGATAAAATTTTAAATTTTATAATTTAATTTATTTTAACAACATTAATTTAATAATAACATTAAAATGGTTACCACCAAAGATGTGTTTTTAGATTTAAAAATAATTCAAATAATAGGAAGTCTGTGTGATAAAAATGACTAACATATTTCAATTCATTAACCATTTCTTGAATAAGCAAAGTGCAGAAAATTAAAAATATTAGTTCTGGACTGCGATCAATTTATTAGGGCGTGTATGGAAGAAAAAAAAAAGAGGTCCTTGCAGCATAGGACAACTCTATTTCTTCTTTTGTGAGTTTTTTGCATTTCTCAAAAGCTAGAAATATAGAAGTGCATAATGCAAACAAACTTAAAATGTCAAATATTAGCAAAAAAATATTTAACAAAAAGATAGGAACCTATTTTAGAGAAAAAAAAGTTAAAAAAATGAAACTTTAAATTAAACAATAATAAAAGAGATACTTTTAGAAAAGAAGTAAAAAAATAAAGTAAATAATTTTTTAAGACAAACATACAAAAAATATTAAACTTTATTCTGGTAGCATACAAAAAATAATTTTCTTTTCATACAAAAAATAAAAGAGTCCTTCTTATCTTTGTGGCATGTCAAGGTTTATTTTTCTTACTATAGCACATAATATTATTTTTAAAAAAAATATTTTTTTATTATTATATATCTAGTTAAAGAAACTAAAATAATTCTTGCACTAATTATTTTTAAAAATATTTATAGAAATTTAAGTTTACTGAACAAAATAATTAAAATTGCTACAAAAGATTATTACTTTCTTATTTATTTTTTTTCTTTAACCACAACTAAATTGTTAATCAAAATAACTTTTACTTTCAAAAGCAGTGGTTTTGAATTAATGAATACAAATAGGAATTTAAATTGTGGCAAAAAATTTAGGTTAAATTCATGATTTAAGTGGTAAAATTTGCAAGATACAAAAATGGAGATGATAATGACGTTGACAATAATAAAGAAATAAGAAGACTTTAAATACAAGATGAATAAGGTTCAAATGAGAGATAAGGAGAAGGATGATAGTAATTGGAATAAATGTCTTGAGGCTCTCCAAAGAATAAGTGTGTAAGACACCATGTACTTTGAAACAATTAATTAATATTATCACATTTTATGAGATTTAGTAAAAAAAAACCTTACTAATTTTCTCTCAACTAATAATTAATCATGCTTTAATTTGATGTAGAGATGCACTTTGAACTAATTCTATTTTTCTTAAGAAAATTATTTTTAATAGGTCCAAAATATAAGAACAATGTTCATCAATGTCTTATATCTTATCCCTTTCTTTCCTTATGCTTTATCTACATGACAAAAGATTTTAAGAAGAAAGAAGTAGAGTATAAAGGAGTAGAAGATAATAGAAAATAAGTAGATTTTTAAGTTGTTTGAATTGAAAAAAAGTAGAAAAGAAAGAATTATCAATATATAGCACAAAGACAAATTTATCCTTGATAACATATTTTTATAGTATAAATAAACGGATAAACAAGCCATTTTAATGTGTTGATTTAGACTCCATTTTTTTTCTCTTTTTTTTCTCAAAATCTCATCACATTGAAAGAGAGTTTTTTTTTCATGTGGGTCCCACCATACTTTTATCTATCCTCTTATCTCTATTCTCTTCCACATCACCTAAATTTTCATTCTTTGTCTCACTTCTCTCTCCTAAATTTTTTGAAACAAACCATATGTTAATGACTAATGCTCATTTCAAAGGGAGGCTTAAATTGAAAAGCGACTCCAAAAAATTGAAGTGTTTGAATATGAACTTTTAATTAGAAACCTGTAGCTTACCCTTCTTTGTCCTTTTTTTTTTTAACTATCCAAGGAATGGTGATTGACATTATTAGGGTAGTTCATATTAGAAGCCTATTGTACTCATGTCCCTACTCACACATAAGATATTATCTCAAGACTTACTTTGCTTAAGCATGAAAACACTTTCTTCATCCCAATTAACACGGTTCATTTAATGATTATTTTTCCTAATTTTTTCAATTTTTAATAAGTTTTAACTAATAAGAGAAAGTGTGTTAAAAAGAACGTGCTAGAAAATGTATTTTCTAACACTCCTCATCAATAAATTCATTTGAGACATGTGTTATTGTAACATAGAATGACTTAATCAAGGCATGATACCTAATTATTAATAACTTTAGTCATTAATAAAAGTATAGAGAGAAGATTTACCATTTTAAAAATGTCAAAGATATAAAATTAGAGTTGGGTAAACGTCCATACTCATTTAAGCTCATATCTATTTAAGCTTGTTCCTTTATCCTACAAATTAAACAGGCTCCATTTTTTGCAGCTTGCACCCGCCCCGCGTAGTCCCTGAATAAACAAGCCTGCAACCCACATTAAGAATTTTTATATTTTTTAAATATTAAAATTTAAGATAAATATGAAATATTTTTTAATCAAAATAAATTTTTAATTGTCTCACCACATCTATAACGTATATAAATAAAAATTTAAACAATATAACCAATCATATAAAGTATTTAAATTCCAAAGTTTATCAAGTTTAAACTCAAATATATAAATACAAATTTAAAATTACAAAAGTTCGCTGGTAAGCCGGTAAAGGTTGTGAATAAGTCCATTTAGCCCATGAGACGAGTAAAATAGTCTGCATTTTAAACAGACTTCAAATTTTAGAACCTGTACCCACACAGACTACAACTGTGCAAGTCAATCTATGAGCTTTTACCTATTTACCCATCTCTATATAAAATCATTAAGGTTGGCTTAATGTTGGAGAAATTAAGTACATCCTTTGTCCTCTTTTATAAGTAAAAAAATTATTTTTAGATATTTAAAAAATTAATTAACCGTATTAAATATTACTAATTTTATAATTTGTCCTTGTTATTTATCAAACTCTTGAAAAAGTAAAAGAGAGTTGTTGAAAATATAAAACTAATTATATGAAGGGTATTTTAGAAAGAATATCATTCAATGAAGCAAAAGAAATTAATTTTTTTTTTCTTGTATTTGAAAACAAAAAATTAGTTGACTTTTTATTTATAAAAGATAACGAAAAAAGTAGTTTGGGATCGTTGTAATCCCAACTGATCTTTACATGATATATAATTAGGTGTTACTATTTTTTTTTTTTGTAATTTAAAAAAAAATACATGTCATATATATAGATTAATTGATCATGATTATAGATACATGGTGATCGAAACTATCTAATAATTTGTTATAATGATGGAGAATTTGCATAATTTGTATGTGACTTAAGGTTGAAATCTAATTTTCATAATTGTATAAAAAAGAATATGATAATTATATAAAAATATGAAACATGCAATTATATATACATAAATTATCAAAATTAAAATTTAGTTAAAAGTGATACGATCGTTAAAAAAATTATGTACATTTATTTTTTAATCTTAACTACAAAAATATAATTTAATAATTGATATATATTATTCTCATTTCATATAATAATCAAAGTTTCTCACTTTATATACTCCATATACACACATTACAAATTAAATAAGTTGGCCGTCAATATTTTTAATATGGTATATTACTGATGACCTAGATAACGTCCGAGTCACACCATCTTTTAGAAACGAAATGGGAAAGGCTTTTTCTCATAAAACAAAAAACAATTAATAAAGTGGCATTAGAAATGACTTTAATAAAGATGACTACGTCAACAAAGTAATTTAAGATCTTTCCTCCTTCAAGTTCTTAAACAAACAGTAAAAGTTAAAATAGCATAAGATGTATAAATTTTATTAGCAACTAGACTGAAAGTTTAAGAAGTGAAATCTTTGATAACATCCCTTGGTCATCGACCTACGAATTTGTGACATATAAGATCCCAACTATTTAATTTTTTATCTGTTTGGATCTTTCATTTTCGAAGATTAGAGTGTGAACAACTTTGTAATAATGACCAAATCTTTTCGTTAAGCTTATCATCTTCCAAGGAAACCCTTGGAAGTGTCTTTTCAATTTTATCCCCTTTCAACGTTTAACACTAAGGATAAGATTTTATGACTCAACATGTGGTTGAAATAAAGAAGAACCTCAATTCTTTTTTGGACTCCCGTCTAATTAACTGCATATTAAAGCTTATCCTTTGTGTTGAGAATTCAATAGCTTTTTAAGTGCGATGCCGGCTTAAGCTCTAGTTAAGATTATCATACAAAAAGCAAGATTCTTTACATACAAAGTTTCATTTAGGTCGTTTCTTTTTTCGTTTTTTTTTTTTTTTTTTTTGTCAATTGTTTGAAAACTCGAGATCGTACAGTAGATTTTGCAGGTTGAAATATCTACTTCTTTTGAAATCCGAGAATTTTCTGGTATTAATATTAAATTGATCAGACATTTTGTTGTGAAAACGGACTAGATCGATGTGTAACTCACTCTTTTAACTAATCAAAGTAATAATTCATCCAATAAATTTGGAATCACCCTGTTTTGGGGCATTTAATTATTCATCACTACTATGTATATAAAGAGAGCTTGGGTCCACTCTTATCCTACTATCGTAAACTCTATTGAAGCAGTCATTCAGTTGGTATGATGAAAAGGAGATAAAGAGCTTGGTCTTTATGTTAGATTTTAATTATTCATCACTCATAACATGTGCGCTTTTTTCTGGTTACATAACACGTGCACTTTGCTCCACCTTGGTGTGTTTTAATACGTTAGAGTTCAATCGCTTGCAGCAACTGTTAATTAATTCTGTCTTTTTTTTTTCTTTTTTTTTTTTCTGGTAGAGTTTTAGTTCTATGTTTAAGATATCTTAGAGTCTCTCGAAAGATAGAAGAAATTATATTAACTCTTGCAAAAATTTAATTAAATATATTTTTCATCACTTAAATTTGAAGTAATTTGGTTTTCTATCTCTCAAATTAAAAACGATATTTTTCGTTACCAAAATTTTGAAATAACTCTTTTTAATCCTTTGTCATAAACTGTGTTACATTCATTTTGACAAGATTAGTAGCACCCACATATGTTACGTAGTTATATGTCACCACGTAGAAATATTATTTAAATATGTTTTGGTACCTTGAATCTCAAATTTATATGTATTTTTTAGTTTTTTAAATTTAAAAATATTCTTTTTAGTTTTTAAATTTAAAAATATTTTTTGTCTTTTTAATTTGACAAATAATTCATTTTGATCCTCAAAATTAACACTAATAAAAAGTTCATTGTCATGACTAATAATGTATTATCAAATAATTTTAAAAACACTATGATGATTTTAAACCCTCAAAATTTAAAATAAAAAATAATATTTTAAAAACTTGTTGACATGGCTAACAATGTATTTTCATATAATCTTAAAAATATAATTTGTGACAATTTTAAACTCCAAAAGTTTAATAAAATAAAATAAAAAATAAAAAATCATTGTGATATTTTATTCAAATACTTTGTTCACACATTTCAATCATAAGTCTTAATATTTGAGTCCCAAAAAAATGCAAGTCAAATCCCATTTGTGGTGGTGATGAGGAGTAAGATAGAGACAAAATGAGAGGGTGAGTAAGAAAGATGAAGAGAAAGTGAGTAAGATAGAAATAAAACAAAAGAAAAAAACCTAAGCATGAAGATAAAATTGGGCTACTGTTAGGAACAAAATAATAATAAAAGAAGGAAATAAAGGAGAGAGAAAGAAAAAAAATTCAAGAATTTAACGCGATTCAATACACAATGTATGATGTCTATGTCCACGATTACACTAGGAAGTATATTTTATTTGGTGTGTTTGTCGATCTAGCAACTCTCAATCTAACTGCTCCATGTCTTCTGGCTTTTGGTCCGTTAAGGGCTGATACAACTTCTGATACAACTTCTGATACAGATAGTCTTCTATTTACATCTTCTAGAATCCAAAGTCTCTGCCATCAAACTTCTCCAGCATCAGTCAAATCACACCAAGTGTTTGTCGATCTAGCAACTCCCAGCCTAATTGTTCCATGTCTTCTGGTTTCTGCCTCGTTAAGGGCTTATACAAATTTTTCTTATACATATAGTCTTCTATCTGCATCTTCCAGAATCTGAAGTCTCTGCCATCAAACTTCTCAATCTTCACCTTCCTTTCTTCCAACGCCATTGCTCTTATTGCTTTCTAAGAAAGCTTCCACTACTTCTCTAAAGTGAACAGTTAGACTGAGAGTTGTTAGATCAACAGACACTTGATGTGATTCGACTGACATTGAAAAAGTTTGATGGCAGAGACTTCAAATTCCAGAAGATGCAGATAGAAAAAGTTAGAAGACATAGAACAGTTAGACTGAAAGTTGCTAGATCGGCAGACACACCAAATAAAATATACTTCCTAGTGTAGTCGTGAATATAGACAACATACATTGTGTGTCGAACCACATTAAATTCTTGAGTATTTTTTTCTCTCTCTTTCCTTTATTTTCTTCTTTTATTATTTCTTTGTTCCTAACAGCCACATCACTGTGGCAATGATAAGGACCACCTAGGCTCTGAAAAGGAATGAGGAAGAGTAAGAAAAAAATGAAACAAAAAAAGAGCAAAGGAAAACATATAGAGGGAAAAAGGAAGAAAATAAGTGAACAACAGAAATAAGAAAGGGAGAGAAAGAAAGACAAAGACAACAACCCTATCCTTCCTTTTTTATCTTCACAAAAATACCAACATTTTCTCCTTCCTTGATGAAGATATTCTCTTTGACATCCACCACCAACAATTTGATATCGACCAAGTGTATTTTAAAACTTTATCCATTAATCTAAACAAAAAGAGTTTAAAATTGTCGTAAATCATATTTATAAATAAGCTAAACCAACAAATTTTTTAAAAGTGTTAACTCTGACAACCAAAATTAGTTATTTCGAAATTAGGGGATTGAAAAAAAATCAATTTTAAATTACGAAAACTTAAACCAAATTTTAAGGATTAAAAAATTTATTACTTTCACATGACATATGATGATTATGTATGATAATGTTGACATCGTTAATCATATCAAGAACAAGTGTAACGTTGTTTATGATGAAAGACTAAAAAAAATTGTTTTCAAATTTTAGGAAGAAAAAAACATTTTTTTTAATTTGGAGAGCCAAAAACAAACTTGCTTTAAATTTGAAGGACCAAAAACAATTTAAACAAAAAAGAAAAACATCATTACTTTTAACAAAAAAATATGCCAAGAACTTTCAATTCATGATAATTTTTTAGATTAAATTTTCTAATAAAAATTTATTAAATAATATAAGAATTGATGTAACTTATAACAAAATAAGTTAACCGTGTGTACACATATATATGGAGAATATATCATATAAGAATAACTTTCTTTAAATTGATAGATTTATTATATACAAATTTTAAGATTAAATATATTTTTATTCCTACAAATTAAAAAAATGTTTGTTTAGTCCTTCAAAAATAAATTATTTTATTTTAATTTTCATTTATGAAAATATACTACCAAATGTGATCTTTATCTTTCATAAAAAAAAATTTTGTCTCTTATTTATAATAATATTTCACAAATATATTTCCGTAAACAAGAATAAATTGATGCTATTATTATATGAAAAGGGATGAAATTATTCAAGAATAATTTTAAAAAAATTATTCATCATCTTTATTTTTTATTTTTTTTAATTTAATAATTTTAATGAATAATTTATTTTTATTTATTAAATTAAAAAATAAAAGATACAGATACAAAGTAACATTTTGGAAATTATTCTTGAAGTAACTCTTCTTTTTCTCTCAAATGTTATATACATAGGATTGACACAGATTTTATTGCATTTACATATATAAGAATTATTTATTTAATAAAAGGATTTGATTTTTTTTTTGTGTACAAATTTTTTTAAAATTAACGACAACCATACACTACAAACAATATTAATTTTTAATTCAATGAATTAGGAGACATATGGGATGTGTGACGTTTATATATATATATATTAGGTTGATCTATCAATCTAATAACGCACGTACGTGTATTATCTAATAACTCCAAAGAAAAAAGTTATCAACGCAGGAGGGAGAGAAAAACGGAATGCATCTTACATACGAATAACATATGATCCATGCATTGATGCATGCATGCCTTTCTCTTTCAGCCCTAGTATATTTAATTATGTACGATTTTACAATTGTTCCTCTTATTATTTCTGCTCTTGCCATTGCCAAACTCTTGTGTTGCGTTCCTCTCACAATCTACCAGTAATATCTTTTTTATTAGTCTCGTCAATTGGGCAAGTGAAAACTAAAATATACGTCGAAGATATTTTCGTTACCAAATTTAAGTTTGCTTTTTATTAGATCTTGGATATGTTCAGGACTTCTTTTTCTTTTTTTTCTAGTTTTAATAACGGGTGAGGATTTTGTTAGACAACCAAAAATAAAATGATTTTAACTCAAAATAATAAACTCTAATTCATCACGACAAATCTTATACAATAAAACTTGTATAGATCTCTATCTCTCTCTCTCTTATGTACATTAAGGATTTCCTTTTGTTGACGGTTAAAAGCTAGAAATTAATTACCAAAAAAGACAACTTCTCTTAATATCCTTTTTCCTTATATACACGGCTAATAATCAAATTTAAACTAATAAATTCAAGAGATTCAACTATTTAGAAATTAGCGTATTTTAATTGGTTGTTTATCATATAATTATGTAGCACAAAGAGGCTCCAAAACAAAAGAAAGGGGGTGGGTCATGACTTATAATCGTTGCCAGCATGCATGGGGACACTTCAAATCATGGTCAACTATTTCAACTAACGCAAACAAGGAGGAACTCAGTCATTCTTAATCTTGTCAATGTAAATTTACAAGGTATCTCTTAAACATTAAAAATGAATTAAAAAAAACCTTCCTTTTACTTGTGCAAAACCATGAGGTTCATTCACTTACTCTAATTTTCATGTTATATGTACATATACGTATAATCTTAGCGATCTTATCTGAAATTTAGAATTTAACAAACCTTATATAATATTAAAAAAAAGTGTGAGAAGCCTTTATATAAATATTACAAATAGCAAGACAAAAAGTAGGTTTTATGAAGATATGAGAGCGAATTCTTTCACAAAATGTGAAATTTTCATTCCATGTTTAGAAAATTCTATTCTATGTGGACCTTCGACTTGCAAATTGGCTGAATCAATTGGACACTTCGACGCCTTGAGTGAACGGTTCTTTTTCCCTCCAATGGTAGTCATGAAGATACTGTCTACTAGGGAAATGCGAGAGGTTATAAAAGACATGAAAAATCTTTATTCATACGTCACAAATACTAAGTAGGTTTGATACTACGTATAATTTAAAAGCTTTAAGATATAATATACAAGTTATTCTTATTTATTTGTTATTTATTTATTATTTATTTTTTTACTATAATTTAATATGAAATTTTTTCTGTTCAACATTCATTTTGAATGTTCAATCTCTAAAAATGACGATTAATTCAAACATAATTGACTTGATTAGTATATAAATATTTGTATTATTGATAACTTCCTTATATATATACATGTGAGATATAATTTTACATAATTATTTTTTTTTCTTATTTAGAGTTGTTATTTAGTTATAATTTTATAAGACTTAAATAACCTTTTGGTCCTTATAAAATAAGAATTTTGTTTTGTTTTAAGTCCTTTAAATTTTTTTTTTATTTTAGTCCTTTAAAAATTATTTTTTTTATTTTAGTCTCTTTTATCAAATAACATCATTAAATGATTTTGTCATAACGATATTAACAGTCTATTGATTTATCATATCATTAAAGAGTTTAACAAGATAATCACATTTTTTTTTTTATATATAAAATGTGTTTTTAAATTCTCATTTGTTTAAAATAACTTATGACATCAAATTAGTTGTTAAAAGATTTAAAATACAGTTTATAAAAAAATTTACATGTGAGTGAGTATCTTGTCAAACTTCTTGATAACATGATAAGTCAATAGACTATTAATGTTGTTGTTGTTAATGTTATTACTTGATAATAGATACTAAAATAATTTTTTTTAAATCTTTTAGGACTAAAATAAATTTTTTTAAATCTTTAGAACTAAAAAAAAACTTTAAATGACTAAAATAAAAAAAATATTTTATAAGGACTAATTATTAATGGATCTTTTTGTAAGGATTGAATTTTGACTAAAAATGCACTTCTAGAAGGCATTATGAAGTTTAAAGAAGGAATTTTGAAGCAAATTCACTAAAGTGAAAATGTCATTTTGAAGAAGTCAAAATAAGAAAATTTCACTTAAGCAAAAATAAATTAGATTTAGCAAAAATAAATTTGCTTCAGAGATTCATTTAAGCAAATTGCCACTAAAGTGTTGCACTTTTTGGCCTGTGTATAAAGGATTACCTCACATTTTGGAGGGAGGTTTCACTATATGACACTTACACTAATTGTGAAAATGCTCTCCTCTTTTGTTCATTCCTTCCATTTTTTTCTTCCTCTATCCTCGAATTTTGGTGCTACCTATGGAGTTAGATATAATTGAACTTTACTCTCATATATATTTTGAAATATATGTTTACTTTTTCTTTGTTTTTCAATATTAATATTTTGCTTCATACCTCATGCTTATTGTGGTTTGATCACTCGCAACATATTTTTATAATAAGATTGTGATTAAAAATACATTTTTTTTATCTTGAACAGAAGTAAAATGTCCAATGAATCTCATAGTTAGGAATAATACTTGGTTTGTTAGTTATCTTTGGGTTATAAAGCTTAAAATAAACTCTTTTATTTATTAAGTGTGCAAAAAATTGGTGGCTAATGAAGTAACTTAGACTTTTTTTACATAAGGAATTAGGATTTAGAATATCATTATAGAATTGATATTAATATTGAATTTCAAAGTGAATGTTGTATGTCCTGTGAACTATAATATTTAATGAAATCTAACTTTTGACAATCTTTATCATTTGAAACTCTTATCTTTGTTATCTCATTCTTAATTATAAAATTCTAAAAATGATTTATTTACTTTGTTGCAATCAAATTTTCATTTACATTTTTTATATGTTCTATTTCATTAAGTCTACTTAGTAATAATTTGTGAAATTTGTTAAATATTATGCAAGTCTATGAGTTAAGAGAACCATATTCTTATTTATTGAATATTACTTACGCGACTTAGTATACTTGTCAATAAGTCAATAATTACTTGTTAAAAATTTGCTAAGTGATGTAAATCTCTAAGAAAATCTCTATTAATATGCTACAAATAAATTATACAAGTCAATTTGATATTAAATTTAATTTAAATTTTTAAAATAATAATATGCAAGTCACTTTCATTTATTTGTTACTCATTTTTTTCATTCTTAATCAATGTAAAAAAAAAAATTATTAACACTTGTCACTCAACATTCTCTTTGGATATTCAGTTTCTAAAAATGACAATTGACCCAAACATAATTAACTTGCTTAACACATAAATATTTGTTTTACTTGGAAAAAATTTAAACATCTTGCTACGAATCAATCGCTTCCTTTTTCGGGAAAAGTAGCCATTCATTTCTTAATGAACTAGCAGTATAAATGCGTGATGATCCGAGTGGAAGAGGTTTAAACATATATGTGATCTTTGATTTTTGTTTAAGTTCATGACAACAGTCTTTATTATTAAGTTAGAGGATGTATACTTTTGGTGAAAAAAGAATTAGTGGTTAAATTAATTTAGTTCGTGAGTAATGCGATGATAAATTTAAGTTCAAACAATATTTTACTTTTAGTATTACATGGAGGGGGAAAACTTATAAATTCAACTAATTATTGACTTATTACTTTCTAATATGATATCTATCCACGTTTCAAAGTATGCAAACTACAATACCCCGTTGATTTTGTAAAATCAAGAAAAGTAAGATGAATTTTCTACTTAGCTAACTTTTACCATTTACCGACCCCTTCATATTCAACAAAACAAAAAATAACCGAATCCAATAAATATGCTCATATTAGCACTTAGCACACAGTAGCAATGAAACCTATGTCTTTTTGTTATATTGTAGGGACATGGAGGAAGAGAGAGTGTTGTAGATAAAAAGTCTTAAGGAGAGTCAGTTTGGGTGATTAGTCTCTCCAAAGGTGAGGCACAACACAACATAACGGTATCTCTGGATGCTTCAGATTCTACATTGTGGTTGAAGAAACCGTTAAGTAGCCTTGTCCCCAAGCTGTGTTCCCTGTTACGAAGCAAACAAATTTGAGTTGTCAATAGCAATATATTAAACCCTTAATATTGATCAACAATTCCTTATATGTCACGGGTGAACATTGATGGACTCTAATGGCTCTTGGCTTTTACAAAAACGCATATAACTATCCAAGGACAACCTTTGTCTGGGACCAACGCAAACCTTTAATACAACAGATACTACACTCTCTCCATTTGGACGATCCTCTCTCCCATGTCTTTTAGCACACTTATAAGTTAGAATTTGAACTAAAACGACCGGGTTTTACTTTGATTGGACTTTATTTTGATCTTCCAATAACGAAAAAATTAAAACTCCAACATCTAAATCTTAGTCTTCCAAAGTGGATAAGGCCAACTTCACTACCTAGACTGGTCGATGTTGAACACTTTCACCCCTCCAAAAGTGCGTGCAGTGCTATTTTTTTTTTTTTAGGGTATTCACATGTTTTCTGATCCTTTTATTGGAGAGTCAAAGGCTACTTTCTCAATATACAAAATTTATCATTTTTTTAAGAAATAACTGATATAAAAATCCAATAGCTCACTATGTAGTTAAGAAATACAATTATTTAGAAATCATACATGATACCGTAACATGTTGTCGGACAGATTTAAAGCCCATGTTCCCACCCAAAATCCCCTATAAAACCCCCGAGACAAGCCTTTGCTCACCCCCCCTTCCCCCTATAATCAATCCTCTCTCTCTCTGGCTCTCGCTCTCGCTCTGTTCAACTTTCACGTGTTCTCTAAACCACTCTTTAGTTGACACAAAAAAGTGAAACTATGTGTCATATAAGTTGCCACCTCCCCTGCAAATGCAACTCAAGGAAACCCCCAGAGGCAGAGGAACCCGACATGACGATCACGAACCCCTTGATCCAAAAGGAAGAAAAGGACCCAACAACAATGCAAAATCATTTCATCAAAGAAGTAATTTCCATATCCAAAATAGCTCTCCCCATGATCCTCACCGGTCTCTTACTATACTGCCGTTCAATGATCTCCATGCTCTTCCTTGGCCACCTCGGAGAGTTCGCCTTAGCCGGCGGCTCACTCGCCGTCGGCTTCGCCAACATCACTGGCTACTCAATCCTCTCCGGCCTCGCCGTCGGAATGGAACCCATTTGCGGGCAAGCCTACGGTGCCAAAAAATTCACCCTCCTCGGTCTCTGCTTACAAAGAACCATTCTCTTGCTCCTCTTCACTTGTATCCCAATCTCTCTCCTTTGGCTCTACATGAAGCATATCCTTCTTTTATGTGGTCAGGACCAGGCCATAGCCACACAAGCCCAATCATATCTTCTCTACTCCATCCCCGACCTCTTAGCACAATCCTTTTTACATCCCTTACGAATTTACCTTCGAAGCCAATCCATTACTCTGCCTCTCACCCTTTGCGCCACTCTCTCAATTCTCCTCCACATCCCCATCAACTACCTTCTCGTTTCCTACCTCAATTGGGGAATCAAAGGCGTTGCTCTCAGCGGAGTCTGGACTAACTTGAACCTCGTAGCCTCTTTAATTCTCTACATACTCTACTCTGGCACACATAAAAAAACTTGGGGAGGTTTTTCCTTCGAGTGCTTCACACAATGGAAGTCGCTTCTCAATTTGGCCATCCCAAGCTGCATTTCCGTGTGCCTCGAATGGTGGTGGTACGAGATCATGATTTTGTTATGCGGCTTATTGGTGAATCCTAGAGCAACCGTGGCATCCATGGGGATTTTGATTCAAACAACTTCTTTGCTCTACATTTTCCCATCATCAATAAGCTTCAGCGTGTCTACTAGAGTTGGCAACAAATTAGGCGCGCAGAAGTCCTCAAAGGCAAAACTCTCTGCCATAGTTGGCCTCTCTTGCAGCTTCGTGTTAGGTGTTTTAGCTTTGGTTTTCTCCATGCTTGTTAGGAACATTTGGGCCAGCATGTTCACACAAGACAAGGAGATAATAACTTTGACCTCATTGGTGTTACCGATTATAGGACTTTGCGAACTCGGAAACTGTCCTCAAACAACAGGGTGTGGAGTGCTGAGAGGCACGGCAAGGCCTAAAGTTGGTGCTAACATTAACTTAGGCTGTTTCTACCTTGTGGGAATGCCTGTGGCAGTTTGGCTTAGTTTCTTTGCTGGGTTTGATTTCCAAGGGTTGTGGCTTGGGTTACTTGCGGCTCAGGGGACTTGTGCAGTGACCATGTTGGTGGTTCTGAGTCGAATGGATTGGGATGCTGAGGCTCTGAGAGCAAAGAAACTAACCAGTGTTGTTGTTGTTGTTGTTGATGACAGCAAGGAGGTTGGTGCAGAGAAGCCACCCAAAGCTGAAATCAAGGAAGATTCTTTATTATCATTAGCTGATTCAGATGAAGATAAACAATCGTGGGTTTAACTTTTAGTAATCTCGGTTTTTTGGACAGAAACAAAAACCAAAGAAGACAAAGGGAGACACAGAAATCTATCAGGAATTTGTCTTTAGCTGTACAGGGAAGCAGAGGGTAGTGACAGAGGATGACTTTTTTTGTTTTTATATAATTTTAGATCACATGGGTGGATCGAGGAATATAACTACAATAATGTTAAAAATTTTCACGTAATTATCGTTGTTACCGTTTTTGTTCGTCAATTCAAATCACTCACCATCGGCTGTTTCAGTTAATTAACTTGCACGTTATAGTCAACTAATATTGCTTATTTAACTTATGGTGTCTTTTCTATGTTCGGGGTAAAAGAAGCCACTCTACAGACAGCTACAAGAACATTATATATACTTGTTGCTTAACCGCACTTGTCTACGCTGTTTAGTTTTCTATTTAGCAAATTACATTAATAAAAAAATAAAAGCAAAAAAGGATTTCAAGAAAATCCATACTTAAAACATATGCCTTTCACTCCACACCAAATGAATTTATTAATGTCCTAAAATTGACTTAGAGGAGTTTTCCATTTTTTTTTTTATTAATTTGATGAGTGCAAGCTCAATTACTACTTTCTGTATATGTTCGGTAGCGTTGAGAGCAAACTCAATTCATTCATAACACTAGCAGCCACTTATTTTTAGGCATGAATCACTCCTTATTGTAACCCTGCACGTCAGTGGATATGAAATAGTGCATTATCTTTACCCATAAAGTACAAGGTTTTGTTTAACTATTCTCAATTTGTCACATTCAACGACAGATGTAATTCTGCTATAAACTAAAGGGAAAATGAGCCTTTCACGCTCTTTCTCCCTTTCACTCCTTTTTCATTCATATAAATGCCTGTGTTTTAAAGCTATGATGTGTCGATGTGATATGTGATTGAAATTTGAAAGAAAAGAGAGATAGATAACAAAAAAAAAGAGTACAAAGTGAGTGTGAAAGAATTAGAAGTCAAACTAAAATCCTTGGTCCTATCATCACAATGCCATGAAACTCTAAGCTGCAACTGATTAGTGCATTGTTACGTGTAAGAGACTATTAAGAAAACTTTGCACCCATACACATCATTGATGACAGAATCACAAAGAAAGCACACCAAAAAGAAACGATAGACAACGAATTCACATGGTTTGGTACCTCGTGTTTACTGTCACAAAAGTACTTCACCGATAATGTTTTATTATCCCAAATAAGATTATAATTTTTAAAAATTAAAAAAAAAAAAAAAAAACCTTTCCCAAGTAAGTATGCAACACTTAAGTCTTTCTAGTCAATAGTTATAATATGAATAGTGATAATGAATGATAAACACTCACTTCTCACTCCTCAAGAGACTCTTCATACTTACGTTATCTTTCTTGTTTCCTTGTAAATTCATCACTTTTCTATTTATTGAGTTTAATGCTTATAAAATGGTAGTGTGATTTTTTTTTCAGGAGTGAAATTAATTCTAAGAATATGACAATTACTAATTATGAGAAGAGGAACACAACAATTCTCCTCCTTTGTACTTATTATTTGGAAATATTACTTGTTTTTTACCCAACAGAGATCCAAGTCAAATAAATTATTATGAAATTGGAATGATTTCTGGTTTGGGCCATTTGGCATTGCACCCACAAATATCCCATCTGCCGATTCTTGTTGCCAAAAATAAGATGGGGATCATAGCAAAAGTGGAGTCACTGACAATTTAGACTCATGGGGTAGAGAGTTTGACCAATTGATGTAAGAATTTTCTATTTGTTCAATCAAGGCTCACATTCCGGCCGAGAATGTGAAAATGACATTAAATGAAGTACAATATGAAAATATGTGTTTCAATGCTCAAGCCTCTAAGAGGAAAATTTTTGTCGCCAAGTTAGAAAGTCCAAGGAGTGTCCCTGAGTCATTTGAGAGAGAAGATTGCTTTCGGAGTATAAAATGTGTAGAACTTCAAATTCAAATCAACCTCATGGGTAGGTCAGCAACCAGAAGAGTATTCAAAGCACAAAATTGGGTTGCCAATGCCGGACGCCGGCTGTTAAAGTGACCTCTGATGACTTGTTTTTCCTATCCTCCTCCTCCTATGATTAATGTGCCTTGTGTATGATCTGGAATTATTATTATTAATGTATAAAATAAGATGGACATCATTTGCTGTTTCATTATTAATATATAGAATAAGATGCATCAGAAAACCAGGGATTATACAAGAAATGGGATGGCAAACTTTGTGGAGATAGCGGTTTCAGATAATAATGATATCAATATCATGATCCAAAAGAGTGTAAACTATACTTCTGCAGCCTGCAGGTCAAGTTGCAATTTAATTTAATGGGTCCAGCAGATTCTGATAAAAGTTAATTAAGCTAAATCAGCTGTAACACTTAGGCAGAAAACAATATTAAGGCACTTTCATTTTATTTTATTTTTGTTGTTGGAGATCCAGTGATCTACATTTAGTCTAGAAATATGGGAATCAAAGTTTAACTTTTTTTTTTACTCTGTGACTTTCTCAAAAAAGACGAATAGAAATAATTGATGAGCAATTATGCCAATTCCTTTTCTACGGAGCTAATGCGAAAGGACAAGTATATGTTTTCAATATACATTGACATGTTACACGATCGTAATCATTAGGTTTGGTTTCTTGTCCCTAAAGTAAAGCTTTTTTTTTTTTTTTTTTTTTGCTCCAAGTATTTACAAGCATCTCAATTATAAATAATAAAATTTTAGGCAAGAAAATTGTCAATAATATTATACGGAATTGGCTAGTGATTTAAGTTTGGTCAGTGTTAGTGGTTAATGGACCATTATAAAATTAGTTATTATTTTTGTTTTACCCAATTCATTTTCATATTATATGGACTTGGTCCGGCATCAAACGACAGCACTAACCGGTTAATCAGAAGTTTATCAGTAACATAAAGACTGATGAGGTAGTGACGTGGATATATTAGGATACTGATACCAATCATAACATGTAACAATATATATTTTAATACATTGTTTATAATATACTTTTTTTATTATTTATAATTTATTAAAAATGTGATATTCATTAAATAAGAAATGAGAAATATAACTTTTATAATTTTTAATAAATTCTAATTTATAATAAAAAAGTGTGTTTAAAAAATATATTATTTTTTATCAGATAAAAAAATATATATTACAATGTATGAAACTGTTTCTCGTTAGGAAGATTAAGAAACACGTAGAAATAGTTTATCTATTGACTTCTTTTGGTGCCAATATATTAAATTACTGGACATAAATAATCTTGGAACTTATATATATATATATAAGTCAAATTAATATAAACCTATGTAATATATGTATCAGATAAAACGACAAAGCAATTGCGTCAAATGATTGCTTCGAAATGGAATGGTTGAAATTTTATAGATTGACTTTCAGATTATTTGTTTTATCATACATCATGTTAGTCATTTGGCATGCTTGTATTGAAATTAAAACGGATTCCAATTGAAATTAGGAACATTGAGGCTATTCAATGAACACCGCATTTTAATTAAAATACTTCATTTAAAAAAGAGGAAAGGAAAAATAAGTGGATTAACCATTCTGCACATGGTCTAACTACGTCACCCAACATGCAATTAAGAGGAAAAACATGCAGGAGTCTTAGATTAGAAGTGAGAGCGGAATGTTTATTCAAATTCATTGACATGGTGTAAGAGATGCAGTAAAAATAACTGTAAGAGTTCATTTTCATTTACTTGATATTTTTACATTTTCAACTAATTAAAAAAATACTTTAAATATAACTTTTATGATAATTTTTTACATTAATTTTTATCATAATTATTATAAAATCAACATTAGTTCACGTAAGTGACAGGGAGTTTGAATCTTAATGTTAGATATGAAATAAACTCTATTAAAAGAAAAATATTTTTTTACGGAAAATTACTTTATATTATTATCATAATTGACA
>JAMLFT010003855.1:0-20998 GCA_026544285.1 Pachyrhizus erosus | reverse complement strand
TATTGTACTAAAAAATTTACTAGAATATTTATCTTATGAAAAAAAAAGTTATGTACTATTATATATAATAAATTTATTAATTTTTATAATAATTATCTTAAAAATTATCTTATCAATAATTTGTGATTGAATGTCACATAAAATTATTTTACATTATTCTTGAATGATTATTAAATTCATATCTTATCAAATCAAAATTAAAATTTTACAATTTTTTAGAAAAAGGAAATAACTCAAATAGAAAAAAATATATTTTTTAGTGTTATTAAAACATAAAAGTATGCAATTTATTTAAGATAATATTGAATTTTGGAGAACAAAATTAATTAAATTTATAAAACTGCTGACCACGTTTATTAGAGAAAACATATTATTCTTTATTTAAAATACCAAAGAATTTTAATTTTATTACTTACTTCAGAATAACTTGGAATAATATATCTAATTAATTCCTTAAATTATAAGAACTAGTCAATTTAATTTCTAATTATGAAAAGAAAAATAGTCTCTAACTGTCACAGTTATTAATCAATTTAATTATTCAATTTGACATCACTAATTAATTTATTCTCCGATAGAATCAATTAATTTAGTTCCTAAATTTGAAATTATTATCATTTTGTTCTTTGAATTTGTCAATTATGAATTGATTAACCCTTGGCATTAGGGATTAAATAGACGAACATATACCAAAGTCACGAATTAAAATGATTATAGTTATTAAAATGAGGTATTAAATTGACAAATTATTAACATTAGGTAGTTAAATAATCAACAATTAATATTGTTAAGACCTAAAATTTATTTTATATAGTTACAAGAATTAAAACAATTGGTGACTATAATAATAAACACCAATTTAATACTTTGATGAATTGCAGTGCCTCATCTTTTTAGTGTATACTAAAAGATGTCAAATCTAGTAACTGCATATTCATGATTTAGCATATGATATATAAATGAAGTTAGGTTGTCTAAGTTGGAGAGGAATATAATCTTCTGCTTGGGCTCAACACCAATTCATATACTTTGCAAGCAAAACTCTCTAGCATGACTAACTTAAAAGAGTTTTGTTAAGAATTGTTGTGTTAAAAATATCTTAATAAAATAGTCGACGATGTAATTGATCTTTTACACGACACGTGTGACCCTGTAAAACACATTTGAACCATACAAGAATTGGTGAATGTTTAAGGTATAGGACCACTGACAGCACTGTGGAGGGTCCAAGGAGAAATCTGTCTTACAAGGAGTATTTCTCCTTCCAACAACCATATATTTTTTAAGTTCAATAAATAATATGCCCAAAGTTTTTGGAGGGGTCGATGACTATTGACGTGAACTGTAGCACGTACATGCAATGCAAGACCTACCAATTACATTACACAAATTCAACATCAAAATTTTGAACTTTGTAATAATGTTCCAACCGGTCCACCAAACCGATAGGCTCAACATTAATTAAAACCTTGCCATGATTTATATGTGGGTGCAGGTGCCTGGACCCAACAACTACCTTCTCCCTCCTTCACTTCCCAAAACTTGTGCTGCTATCCACAAATTTTCAATTTCTTTGCTCACCCTGCTTTGTTAAGGGTCTGGGTTTCTTTTTCCATGTCAGAGAGTTGGCCTACTAATTAATTAATTACAATTTATTTTAAGTTACTTGGGATGTTACAACCAAATTAAATTTTTTGTTTTCTATTTCTAATGAATTGCCTTTGGTGAAAGACTTTGGCTGTTGGGAAGCAAGAGTTCCAAATCTATATCTATCAATTAAAACAAGGTTATACAACTAAATTTAGTAAGAATTAAATTTTTTTAATGCTTGTAAAATTAGTAATTTCTAATTTTAGTTTTTATAAAAATATTTTTTTATTCTTTAAAAATCTATAATTATTTTTTTTTCTTTAATATTATTTTAAGATAGATCAATAACATTTATTTTATAGATCTAAAAATTTTATTAGAAATGTCACATGTTAACATGTTAAACACTAACAGGTGTTAACCTAAATTAATCAGTTGATTTTTTGTCACATTATAACAAATACTAAAAATAATATTTTCAAATTTTGAGAGATAAAATTCATAGAAAAAAAATCATAAAAATCAAAATCAAAATTCACTTATTTTATTGAAATTAAAAATATATTTAATTTATTTAATAATTTACATTCTCTTAGTTTTATTTTTATTAAATAAAGGCAGTGCTAGTAATCTTACTGTTTCATATTTTTGTTAATAAATAATAAATTTTTACCTTGTAGTATCACTGTTGTTTCACCGAGCATTAATTATTTTCTTTGCTCTTATTTATTGATCCTTTTAATTTCTTTTTTTAAAAATGAATGCAATTAAGATTTTTGACTACCTAATAATCCAAAATATGCTCCCATACTTTAATTCTTTGAGTCGGTTATATGACTAATTCTCACTCCAAGATATATTCACATTTAATACTTTTAGTTTATTTGATCTAGCCATGGTTTTTAGAAAGTTAATGATTAGAAAAAATGAGATAATAATAGGATAATTATTCATTCAATTAGAAAGGTAAGAGAATATATGTGACTTTTTATTTATTATCTTAAGTTTTATTACAAGTAATGATTTTGGTAAAGTTGAGGCATCGAATTATAAGTAATTTGATACATGTACTTTTTGGTAGTAATTTGAGATATGTATAAACTATACTTCTATCATTAAAAAAAAAATTATATTTTAGTGTTAACAAAAACAACAACAAAAGCTCAAATTCAAAGGCTTTACTGCTAAATAAATTTTTGTACCATTATCTTTCCTAAATAATAATAAAAAAAAAAAACAAGCATGTAATTTAGTAATTAGGGTATTAAACTTGTTGGAAAGTAAAGTAAAGCAAAAGGGGTAGGTTGAAGGCGAAGAAAGGAAGATGCCTTATTTGTGGTGGGTTTGCTCTGCTTTCTTTTCTAACATTCAGTCAAATGATGATGTTCTAACTTTATGGAGGATTAGGAACTGGAGGTGGTGGATTTTGTAGATGGAATTCCACATTTTTAAGTCAAGTACTTAAAACTAAAGGAAGGGGAAACCCATAACTATTAACTGATTCGAGGAATTGAAAATAAAATTAAACAATTTAATTTTAGCAGACAAACTTGCATTTGCACTGTTAGTTGTTAAACTTCATTTTGGTAACTCGATCTAGAAGTAGAATGAATATCATATCCTTGAAATAGAGCAGATGCAAGTTTTGACAAAAGTAACAATTTATTAACTGTGTCAATAACAATATAGGGTTGATTTTGGTTGGTGGATTCTTTGACCAATTTAACTTACAAAAGTAACAAGGAAATAATACACAAAAATGTTGGAGACGAGTAATTGACTTGTGGATACAAAGGAAAAAATAAAATGACAGTTGTATGTATGCATCAAATCCTGCAAAAGACAATTTTGGGACCACATATATGAGTGGTAGGATTGAGAACAGCTTTCTACGCAGAAAGCCATGGGATTGGGATGGCCACGAATTTTGGGTATGACATAGCTTTCATGCTCTCATCATCATCAACATCGATTAATTCCAGAGTTGGTGCAGTAGGTTCCCCCTCACCAAGCCCCCACCATAGTATTGTTAGATATTAGACCACGTAGAAACTTGGGCATGTTGATATATGATAATGTTCCACATGTCAGTAAAAAGTAGTGTGTTTGGGTGCCAAATTTGGGCTCCATTTCCTCCCCACAATCAACTTCTTCGTCTTTTGCTATGAAAGTTGCCATTTCCTTAACTCATTGGGTTTCAATTTGTAGGCTACCTAGACAGTGTCCCCAACATGGCCACTAGCTACTCGATAGAGATGTCGTGTGAAACATTTGTGCATGTTCATCTAACTACTTGGGATGTTTATTCATAATTCTTCTACCAAAAATATCTTTAATCAAAGCGTCATAAATTTAATTCCTATTATGCCCAAATCCCTTAGATAAAAATTATATTCACAAATAATTAAGGCAAGTCAGTTTGTACTTTTTATTTGTTCTACAGGAAGTTTATACGTTCTTCATGAGTTTGGAAAAATAATATATATATATATATATAAAAGGTGAAATAAAGACAAAAATATATCACATTAATAGAAAAAATAAAAAAAGCTTTTTAAAACACCTATTTTATACCAGTTCATTAAAAACCAATATTAAAAAAAGGTAATGACATAGTTAAATTTATGTCGATTACTATATAATTGATGTAAAATAGTTTATTTTACATTAGTTATACAAACAACTAATATAAAATATTTGTGGGGATACAATGTTGATTTCATAATTTTAAACTTCATAGGATGGACATTGGGGTTGAATATGTGACAAAGAATAATGATAATGACAACAATAATTTGTATAATAGAATTATCATGAATAACAATGTTATAATTTGAAGATTCACCGTGGTTAGCCATAGCAATGTGACTCGTGGGTGATTTAATGGCTTAAACATGATTTCAATTAAAAGAATATAATAGTTTAATAATTTTAACTGAGTAAGAAAGTTTTATGATAAGATATGTGTTTGGTGGCTTGTGACATCGTACAATTCTTTTAACTAATACATTGCATCCATTATATTTATAATCAATATAAAGAAAATTAACTACATCAAAATTTATATAGTCTCAATAATCAACATAAAATATCATTTTTAAGCAATATCAAATGTATAAATAATAATAATGAGCTTGTATTACATATATAAAATCAAAATTTACTATATCTTATTTTATATTTGTAACCTAAAGGATTTATTTTGATATATATTGTATTATAAATACAAAATTAAAGTCGAATGTATTTACTCACTTAAAAAAATTATACTATAATATTGATGTATCTTTAAGTAAGTCCTAACATGATTTATAAAAATAAAATAAAATGATGTAAAAGTATATTTTGAAACCTATTTTATAATAAAACTTTCAAATAAGTTTAAAGTTTATGAATCCAAATAAATAAATAATGATCCAAAATAATGATTAATATGATTTTTAAAAGAATTATTATAAAAATTAATAAATTAAAAACTGATTGAATTATAATATAAAAATTATTTATATTGTTAGTGTATAATTATATCTAAATTTAATTTTGTGATACATTTTAATTATATTAATGATTTAAAATAATTTCTTTAAAATCAATTTTATCCAATTTTAAGAAAAAGAAAAATGCCAATTTAGAATTTCTCTTAGAAGATGTATAGACTCAATTTATAATGTTGAGGAAGATTCCAATCAATAACATGCCATTTTCTTACAACGAATTCCTTTCCTTAGAATGTGGAAGAACATGATAACTTCTTGATTCCTTTGATTAGTTATTAAAATATTTTTAAGAGTGTTTAATTTGGACTGATTTTATGCCAAAATAAAAAACCAATTCAAGTATAGAAATAAATTGTGATAGCAATGCAAATTATACTAATATCTAATGTGTTTTACTCATATTAAGCTTGCTACCTCTCAATTTTTCAACTTACTTAAAATTCTTTAATTTTTTGGATCTTGTGTTAATGACTACCCTGCCCCTTCAACGTCATTGAATTTGTTGAGACATATGCGCGTGTGACAAACATATGGGTTTTTAATGATTTTTTCTTCCAAAAATACTTCATTCCCTTCCTTTGTTTTATCCCACTTCTAGGTCATGAAATTAAAGGAAAACAAAAGTAGATTTTTGTGAAATTTGTAAGAATCTTGATGTACGAACACTAGACTTAAGATCAATTATGACAAATTTGTAATTGAAGTTAACCAACAAATTAACCTATCAAATGAGTCAAATGTCAAGGTAAACGGATAAGTTTATAATTGAATCTTTTTTATTGAAAAAGTGTAATTGATTTTAACTTAATCTTCAATGGATTATCAGTTCCACACTTCCAACTTAAGAAACTCAAAATCATCTTTTCCCTTGCAGAAACCTAGAAGCTATTTTTTAACAAGAAAAAAAAAATAAAGAATGAAGAACGAAAGGGACAAAGAATATCAATAAAAAATAAGAATCAAATATCAACCAATAATCCAAAAACCTAATCAAAGAACAAAAATAACAGAGTTTGTCAAGGGAAAAAAAGGCCAAAAGACTATTGCCTCCACTGAATTCGTTGCCTCCACCATCCAATCAGAATCACCACTTGTAACTAAAGACAAAAAAAGGGAATAAAAAATTAGAGAAAAGAAAAAACTTTTTTCTCTTTCCACATAAGAAAAGGGGAAAATCACACTCAACAGCTTCATCATGCCGCCGCCGCCACCACTGCATTGCTTATGGATGAGAAAAATGGAAGAGGGATTAAAGGCATCGATAAGGAGAAGATTTGGGGGGAAGTCGAAAAGCTAAATATTAATCAATCTAATTTATAGTAATTTGAATTGGTGTAAATAATTTGATTTTTTATATATTAAATACTATTGATCGCATAAATTAATTAATACGAGATTGTTTTAATTTAATTAGTAATTTTGAGTTATGATAATGAATATATAATTATATTAAATATTAAAAAAATTACTTGTAATAATTTTATTTAATTTAGATAAAATTATTTTTAATTAATAGAGAATACTCATTATATAATAATAATAAAACAATGCAATTTCACTTAAGTAATTTTCCTTTAATTTAATGGTTTTGCATATTTTTCTCAGAACTAACTATTTTAACAACTAGTTAGTTTTATATTTCTTAAATATATGAAAATAATTTATTAGAAGGAACTAAGTTTGCTTTTATTAGATAATAATGAAATTTTAATCTTTTAGCACCTAAATTAAACATCCTTAATAATGATGTAATGATATTAATTTTGATATTCACTTTCTTAGATTTAAGAAATTAAGTGAATTGTTTTTAACTTTGCTGGTCTACCTCAACCTTTTATTATTGATATTAATTATAATAGTTGAATCAAGGTCATATCTATATAAGGATAATTAATTGGTATTTCTTGAAAATATAATAGAAAAAATGTGATTTTATTATATAAACGTGGTTAGTCAAAAATTTTACGAGAAATTTAGTAATATTACGTAATATACTCTGTAATATTTTTATTCAAACTCATTTTATTATTAATTAAAATTTATTAATAAATTTTAATTAATAATAAAAACATTAAAAATATGTTATTAAATTTTATTTTTATTTTTGCATTAATCAAAATCACATGTTTCTAATTGTAAAGTTGTCAAAACAGATTGTTTGTCCTAGTCCATCGAGTAAAACATGAAAAATAAACTGAACTAGTGGAATTTGAAATTTTTTATGGGTTAGATTTTTCGTGGTTCAGCTTGGCCAAGTGACTTGTCTTGTTGAGTCAAATTAGTCTCTCTTTTTTTACTTAGTTTATTTTTTTCTTTTTTTTACTAAATTTATATAAATTTAAAAGAAAATTAATAAAATATTAGAATTTTTCTTAATATACATAAATTAATCATCAATGTTATAAATATGAACAAAAATAATAAATTTTTTAAATAAAAAATAAAAATATGACATAATGTAATGAGTAATTAATTGTTTGTGCACATTCTCGATCATCATTGTCAATGTTATTGACCAATTATTCTATATCACTAACTACAATGGAAAAATTGTATAAATAACTAAAAATTTATGTAAAATAAATGCTATGTTAATAGTTTTGTAAGTATTTATTGTATATGTTTATCATAAGTTAATTATTTTGTCATTGGACGAAAGAAATAAAATTACTTTAACATATTCATCTTTCAAATTATTCTCTCCATCTTATTTCATATGATATTTATGACCTATTTATTCAATTGAAATAGAAAAAAGAAGAATTAAGGTGAGTTGATAAGAAAAAACTATAAGTGTACAATTGTTGTTAAGTAATAATATTGAATCCACAAATACCACATTTTTTAACTTAGTAAATATCTCAATTAAAAATAAAATAAAAATAATTAGAAAGAAATTAAATTTTGATTTGAGATAAATTCATAAATTTAATTTAAAAGATAAGATAAAAGTTAATAAAGAATAAAGATAAAACTAATATATTTAATTTGGATCAAATTCAGATATAGATAATTTCAAGAATACGAGTTTCACCCCCCCCCCCCCCTAAGACTTCTTATTCAAGTAATTTAACAATTCAAGATTTTTCTCAATTTCTTTTAATGGCAAATTAACCCAAGGTAATTTTCATTCTTTTTCAAGCAATGAAGATGTATCTGATTGAATTCACTCATACTGTTGTGAGAATTAATTCAATTAAATCATTTGTACTCTTTGTTGATTCGTTTTATCCACCTTGGATTAATCCTACTTTTGTGAATTAAAACCTAAGATCATATATTTATGTTATCAATGCATAAGTTAACCTTTCAATTCATCTTTAAGCATCTAAAATCATGGAAACGGTGACTAAGCATTTAACATGTATAAAATGTATAAGAGAAGAATTAAAAGAATCCAAATAAAAAGAAACCTTAAATAATTATATTAACATAAATAAACATCAAGGGCTACGCCCTTATCCTAGAACAAGGACGACTACTCCCAGGTGCCCATTAAAACTAGTACAAGAAAGAGAAAGAACATCAAACCCGAATCAAAATAGAAGGTAATGGAAGAATTCGAAGTTCCTGCTTTATGTCGTCCATGTGTCAATCTCTTTTGAATAATCCCTAAATTAAAGTCTAAAAACCTATTAAAAGTAATGGGTCAAAAGTCCATATTGTCCAATTACAAACATATTTAAAAATAACAAAGATGAAAAAAAAATCGATTGTGTTCACACCACCTGATAGATGGCATGGGGTCGTGATCTTCTCATGTTATGTAATTTAAGTTTTAGCTTCGATGTATGATCATGGGGGTGTGATCCTAATCACACCCACATAAACTTCTATATTTTAAAATCTTTTGTACTCAAACTTTTTTTTTTAAGTTTTTCTTGTGAAGAGTAATCAAACTGAAATGAAAACAAGACAAACATAGTAACAAGTTGTAAAAGCATGAAATACTTAAAATTTAATGAAAATTATGCTAAAAAAATATTAATAAATGGTTCCTATCCTAATTAAAACTATATGCAAATATGAGCTATAATGCAACGCATCACAAGTAAAAGCATGTAAAAGAGAGTGAAAGTAAGTGTGTTTGATTAAGTGAAGAGGAATATTTTTGACTAAACTATATAAATGATCCCTTAATTTATTTATTTTATTTTTAAATTAGTCTCGTAGTATTTTAAAAGCTCTAAAATAGTTTTCTTACTTATTTAATTAACAACACATTAGTCCCTTTGTAAAACTTAGCATTTTTCGATTTTCATACACAATTTTGAATCTTTTCTATTAATTTAAAACATGAAAATTATGTCGCTAAATTTATTTATATGAAAAATATATAAATCAATTAATGTTCAAACAAAAAAAAAGACAAACAAGATGAAATTGCATGAAAAAAGAGTTTTATGATGAACTAAAAAATTAAAATAAGACTTATTTTTCATGAGACTTATTTTTCTAATTACTCATGAAACTCACTTTTCACACATTTTTCATGATGTTTATAATTTTTTTAAAGCAAAAATTAGTTAGTTTCATGATTTTCGTATAAGTGAATTTAATAAGACAAGTTTTGTGTCTTGAATCAATAAAGAAGATAAATTAAGAAAATAAAAAAATTCATTTGGAATGCACAAAAATATATTCTTTTTATGATTTTATTATACGTTTCCATGTGATTTTCAATAAAAATTTTCATTTTTTAATTCTTAATTAGTATCCTTAAGATTCTAGTTAACATGACCATAAAAAATATTTAAAATCATACCTAAAAATTGAATGACAAGTTTTGTAAAATAATTAATGTGTCATTATTTAAATAAGGAAAAAAATTATTATAAAATTTTTAAAAAAATTAGAAAATCAATTTTAAAAAATTAAAAATCATTCTTATATTTTAGCCAAATTTTTTAAAAACAATATGAGTCTCACCCTGACAGTATTTATTCACAAATGAAGAAAGAAAGAAATAGTAATTACATAATTCAAAAAAAATTTATTAATGACAATTACAATATCAAATATGTGTGTGTGCAAATTTAGTGAGAAGACCTTTTCTTTTATAAAACCGACTATGCTATATGTTTTATATAACATAATCAATTAATTATGTTATATGTAACACATCAGATTCTATGACATGTATAATAAAAATAACTATTAATAATAACCATAATAAAAATAAATATAACAAATTAGTAATAAAAATAATAATAACAAATAATTAAAATAAGTATTAATTATAATAATAATAACATAATTTTATTTACTATTTATTTTTTGCCTATCAAATAACTTTAATTTAAATATTTTTTATTATATTACCTTCATCAACCAATCTTAATTTTTATTCTCTTTCTACTTTATTTATTTTCTCTTATTTTCTTTTTTAGTTTTTTCTTATTTTTCCATACAGCATAATAAAACATTAAAATTTTAACACATATATTATAAAATAAATTAATATCTTAATTTTATAAAAAATATTATATAATTTATTAATATATTATTATATTATTTATTTTTCTAATTTATTAGATTTATTTTCATGTATTACTTAGTAACAGTTACTTTGACTAATAGTATTTTATAAAAAATATTTATTATTTTATTAATTTTCAAAATAATAACTAATTTAAAATATCATTTTTACTAAAATGTTATATAAATTAGAACAAAAGGAGTAAGATTTATCAGACCAGTAAAATTAGAGTCAATTTAATAGTAAGAGATAAGAATAATATATATAATCTTATGTGTTTGAATTTCAATATAATCATTATAAAAATAAAATAAAAAACAACATTGTGAACAGAGTTAAGCTATCAGATTATTTTTAATCAAATATCAACGTATCCTCGTAGGCTATTTGCTGGGTTTTATACCCTGACTGAACCCGTGAAAAAGAAGCAGAAAATAATTTATCAAGTTTTTTTTAGAGTTTGTTTTTTTATATATTGCCAATATAAAAAAAATCATACTATTAATTAATATAACTTTTAAAAAAAATATTATAAAATAAAAAATAATTTCTAATATTATTGAATGACAATATAATTTTTTTTATATTATAATTGCATGTATTATTTATTTCTTCATTTATGAGTACATTGCTAATTTAGTTTTTAATTTTATATTTCGCTATAAGTTTAAAAATTGAAATAAAAAAAGAATTTAAATAAAATGTCAAATAAATATAGAAGCTCATTTAATTTGTTTTAATTTTTAAAAAAAAGAATAGATAAATATAAATTAAGGGAGTAAATGAATTATTTATTTATAAGAGAAAGTTGGGATTTGGAAAAAGACATATAATTTCCATTTGAGGAGAAGCAAAGGGAGAGTTATGCATTTTTTCTTTTAACAAACGGAGAGGAAGTAAACAAAGGGGGTTGCGTTCCCATTGTCCGTGTCACTCTCTTTGAGAAGAGCGTGGTGGCACGCGCATAAGACGTTAAAAATAATTAATAAAAGCAACACGTGTCATAAAAGGGGTAAATCAGAAATATGGGTCCTGTCTATTAGATCCCAACATATTAATTCCATGGTGAGTTGGCATTGACTCTGCATCAAAACCTTTTTCCCTTTATATAACATGTTCTTATCAAACACTTCCCTTTAGCTTATTTTATATTTCTTTAATTAAATTATAATTTGCTGCCTCTCACCCTAATCAATGTTTATTTAACATACAAACTTTCAATCTAATGTATTTGTTTTATTAAAATTGTGTTGGTAATTTTTTTATGAAAAATAATTGTATTTTTAACTACATAACTAATGTCTTAAGGAAATTTTTTTTAAAATTCTCTTAATTTATTTATGATTTTATTTTTCATCAATTTTTTGGATTATTTGATTTTTTAATTTAATACTTAATAAAAAAAATTTGTTACTTAAAAGATGGAGTGAAAAAAATTTAAGGAAAAGGTAACTTAAGATTAAAATATGAAGTCTTTAATAATTAAATTCATAAATTTGTTCTAAGAAAATTTTATAACAATTATTTATTTAAAACATTACTCGTAAAGCTTATAACTTGGTGATGGATATTAAATAATCATTTATAAAATTACAATTATTTAAGCATGAACATAATAAATAAAACTATAACATCTTAATTAATAAACAAACGCACTTTGTTTTTTTTTTTCTTTAAATAAAATGTTAAGTTAAAGGTGTAAGGAGGCTCTCCTGTATAAGGAGACTTGCTAATCACATAAAGAAATTACAAGTTACATTACATGCTACCTCTGAGTTTTGTGAATACCTTAATACATTCAAATATTATAACCTAAAAAGCTATTAATAACCAAAAATTAGTAATTATAAAATCAAGTAACAGTATTGTAATCACAGTGGTGTATAATTTTTTTAAAAAAAAACTGTAATGATAAAAATATTGTATTTAAAATAATATAAATACTTTAAATAAAGAATAAAATATAATGTAAATTAGAATAAGATAAATATTAACTAGTGTTAAGAAATTTAAAATAAAAAATTATTAATTTTTTAATAATTTTTATTATAATCTTTAATATATTTTCAAGATAAATTTTAATAAAAATCTATTTCAAATTTCTTAATTAATGTCTTTGAGACATTGTTAATAGAACCTGGAGAATAATAAATAAGAGACTTTATCCTTACTTTTCGGTCACTACTGAACCAATAATTAGGACTCACTAAATAATATTCTTTTCTTTGTTTCCATTTTGTCAAGGATGAAAGATTATTATTTTTTATTTGTAGGAACCCAAAACAGATATTAAAGATTTAGTATAATTTATATATTTTATCTAAATAATTGAATTAGATTTATTGATAAAGAATAATTAAAAATTTAAGGTTTTTCTCTCCTCCTCCATCCATTTTCAATTGTTTTGTTTTTTTTATTTTTATTTTTATAACAAATGAAGCCTAAATAAAGCAATTACGCGATGGCATTTATTATTGCTCATTAAATAATTAGTTTCTTGTATTGAATTTTTTTACGCACTCCAAACATTTGATATTGTAAAGGCTCGAAATGACTTGCTAGATAAAATAAACAAAACTGTTATTCATAATTAAGTATATTTTGCCGTGTAATCTTTTTAAATAAAGTAGCAACAACTAATTATTTGTATAATCTAGTACGGCCAGCGTAGTAAAAAATACAAGTAGAATGTATGAGTTCCTAAGTTCTGCTCTTCATGTTACTACGGTAAAAAAAAATAAAAAAATATTTGTAGGCAGAAATTAAGAATATTTATATATAAAAAAATATCAATTAATACAATTTGTAATTTAATTGATAAACTCGTTAAAAAAAAATTTAAAAACAAGATAAAATTTATCCTCGTTTCTCTCCATTGTTTTACATTGAAGTTACATGAACTTTTACACACAAATGGCTAAATTGCCATTGTGATCTTTGATCTTGATTGATCCTGATAGACACATTCATTTGTGAGACAATTAAATTGAAATTATCGGTTCAATAATAATAATAATAATAACAGTAAATTGGTCAAGCATTCAATATATTCAGTATGAAATAAATGGGAGGCTGATTGTAGAACTAGCTCAAAACTGGTGAAAACTTCCGGAGCAGTTTAGACTGTTGTTTCTTATTTCTTTAACATTTTAATAGCTTTTAATTTACCAAAAATATATTAACTAACTAAAGTCTGAATAATAAAAGCACTTATTAAATGTAATATAATTTTTATTTATTATGAAGTTAATGAATGATAAATGAAAGTCGTCCTTGATTGAATAAGTAATAAAACATTATTGGATTTTAATTGGTTTGAAAAGTAAATTAGTTGAAATTGGACCGATTTTATTTTTTATTTTCATAATAGTTCTATAGAATGCAATTAAAATATACTAAATACAAATATAACTTAATTAATATAAATGCAAATAAATATAAGTTTGAAAAATTAATTAATTAAAATACGCAAAAAATATAAATTAAATTTAACTTTTAATTTAACAACATATGCTTAAACAAAAAAGAGAGAGAATTAAGTTTAAGTGGAGATATAATGAAAAAAAAAATTATATATGGTAGATACTAAAATGAAAAGGAATAAGATTTATATGTTTAAAAGTGAGGAAAAATGTTACTAGTAGTGAGTTAAATAAAAGTTAAAATGGTAGAAGAATGTGTCTCTTTGTCTGAACTGCGTTTTGTGTGAATGGCTGATAGCTAGCATGGTGGAAAGCTGTCCACTCTGATTGTCTTTCTCCAAAAATAGCAACTCTCAATTCCAACCTTTTCATTTTCAAATATCCATGCCAGTAAATTCTCTTTCTTTCATGTCCACTTGAATTTAGTTGAAAACTTGAAATTTGAGACTTCCATCATCTTCCACTCTCTCTCACACACTCCCCAACTACTCTACTGCTACTAACTTTCCTTTTCTCTTTCACTTAAATTATCTATCCCTATCCCAATTCTGTATAAACTCTCACGCCAAGTTCCCTTTTTTATCTTCACCCATTTCTTTTCTTATATGTTTCTTTCTCCCTTCTTCTTCTTCTTCTTCTTCTTCTTCTTCTTCTTCTTCTTCTTCTTCTTCTTCTTCTTCTTCTCATCATACCTTGTCCCTGATTTCCATTACTTTGCTTCCTTCTTCTTTTCTCCTTTAATAATAATCCGTTTGGTTTCTCCGGAATCCAAGAGCTTCATGGAATCGTGCCTTTAAGACACTGAATTTTTGTCTTTCTTTGTTGGGTAATGTAAAACAATGTTTTTGCTGCGGTTACCTTTCTGCTCGATTGAGACAACGCAACCCCAAATTCAAGCTCTGCTCTGGCCGTAGTGAATTAGCAACACTGTTAGGACACTATTCGAGAGTCAATTGTTGTTTGGTCCTGTCTAATTAATTGTTTTACATACAACTTGGTTCTGTTGCATGTGATGGAATCTTGGAGCTATGTCCCTGAAGAAAAGGAGTGTGTCTCCAATGAGGCACTCTCTTCTCCCAACAGTATCGGGAGGACCAAAAATTCTTTCTTGGGCTGGGAACTCAAAACCCCATGTGGTTTTTCCAACGACATGTTGGGTTTGGGTCAGCACAGCATTGAAAATCAAGGTTTTGAGGAATTGGGTTTTCCTGAAATGTTGGGGAAACACATGTCTGATGATTTAATTGCCAGTGTTTCAAGCAGAAAGGTGGATGCTAAACAACAACACAGTGACAGAGTCACTGGCACTGTTGTGGATACCCCAAGTGGGTTTTCACAAAAAGGAGACTCAAATTCCAAGCTTTCTAACTCAAATTCCCTCATTGATTTGAAGCTGGGTCGATTTGCTGACCATGGAGATTTCACTGATCCGGCGTTTTCCAAAGTTTTGTCTTCTTCTGAGTCATCAACCCCTCCTAAGAGGGTGAGAGCTTCGGGGTTGCACTCTCAGATTGCATATTGCCAAGTCTATGGCTGTAACAAGGATCTCAGCTCCTGTAAAGACTACCACAAGAGGCACAAAGTGTGTGAGGTTCACTCCAAGACTGCCACAGTTATAGTCAACGGCATTGAGCAAAGGTTTTGCCAGCAATGTAGTAGGTTGGTCAAGTTTTCAACCTTTCATCTTTCAATTCCAAGCTGCTAAATATGTATTACTATGGATTGTCTTTTTCTGGTGCCTGTTGGAATACTAGAACATGAGTATGACTCTTTACCTACTCAATTGTATGTCATATGGGTTTTAAAGGCTTAATCTGCTTTTGTTTTCCTTTCCCCTTTTTATATGATTAAGGTTACTAGTTTTGCTACTTCATAATGGACAAGTTTGAAATGAGATATGTTGTGCTGTTATAATGTTTAGTTATGATCCAGGTTTCATTTGCTGGCTGAATTTGATGATGGTAAGCGAAGCTGCCGAAAACGCCTCGCAGGTCATAATGAGCGTAGAAGAAAACCACAAATGGGTATTCACCCAGGAAAGTCTGGGAGGTTGCTTCAGCCATGTGGGGGTAATAATATATATTCTGAAATTAGTTCGTGATATAACTCTCGTCTCTCCTACACACTTCCCTTTTCTCTTAAATTCCCATCTTACTTTTAGTCACATGCACGTTCATCCCTTGCATTCTCCATTGATTATTTCATGTGTTTGGCTGCTTAATTATAACTTTGCTGGCACAAAAACTTATAGAAGCGTGCCTTTGAAAAGCTGGTCCCTTTTCTTTGTACATTTCTACCTTTTCAAAGGCTTAATGTAACGTACTCATACAGCCTCCAAAATGATTCAAAGTTTTTGTTCACATTTCTATTTAACCTTTCAGTGTTTATTCCAGTCCATACTGTGGTACATTTGTCTTGCAATTTTCTGTCAAGTTTCATTCTGATGCCAATGTCATTATTAACTCCTTGTGTTCACACAATCACACTTCAGAATATGTAACATGGTCCAGCTTAAATTATATTCTGGAGATAATTTGCTAAATGGTGTCCTGCTTTATCATCCACCCAACAGAATAAATTTGGATTTTCAAATGCTGATTTACCTGATGAATATACATCAATAACACATGAACTGCTGCTGTATCATTGCCCCATTTGTTTCAAAATGTTTTTCTTCATTTATTCTGTCATTTGCTGATTATGGGCTGTTCCTTATCGGTTGTCTGTTTTGACCTTGTGCAAACTACTTTATTTTTGGGTACATTGTCTAAACTAGTTTTAATTTGGATTCTTTTATTATGTGCTGGATGCAGACGTTATGTGACTTATTCAACAAGAATAATGGTGTTACTGTTATCTCTGAGGGGAAATGATTTTCAGCAACATACTTGTCTATAACAACAAAAGCTTTATCCTACTAGGTGAAGTTGGTTACATGGATCACCACAATGCCATCCACTGAGTGAGAAACCAAAATTTCAGAGATGTTAGTTACCATGGGATCCCTCTTGTCAACTTCTTCCAATGTCCTTCTTGGTCTACCTCTCTTCATATTCACATGATTAAAAACCATGCAATCTATTTTTCTCATTGCTTCCATCCATCTCCTTTTCAACACCGTACTTGTCTGAGTGAAAGTTTTCCCATTAGGAATTAAGTGATCTCCTTTTTGATGAGTCATTAACATATGTCTGATTATTAACAACATGAAGTCCAATCAACAGAAAATAACTTTAATCCCAGTTTCTATTCCGTATTACTAACCTTAGTATTTCTATCATATAGGTTGGCTGCTGCCACTCTTTTTCTGTCTCAAAATAAAAAGGGAGAAAAGAGATAAAGCAGTGTGAGAGTTTCCGTACGTTACTGTTTTAATATTTTAATTGCTTTATGGAATGAAATAAACCTCTTTCATTCCCATGTGCTAAAACATAAAAAATGTTACAAAATTTCTATCTGTTTTAATATTCAGAAACCCTTGACTTGGTCATTAAACTGTATTATGGGATGTGCTTAAATTCTAAAGCTATTTTTGCTCCTTAATTAGATTTTGAACCGTTTCATTTACTCGTAGTAGTTAATTTAGACATGGTCATGACTCGTATAAGAACTGATTCCCTGACACCAGTTTTCTCTACTTGTAGTCATCTGATATTAGTAAAGTTGTTTGAATTGGATTTTTATAAGGATCATGTGGTTGCAGATAGCAGATTCCAGGGAACCATGCTCACATCATCTTTTATTCGCCCAGAGATGCTTCCTAGTGGGGTCATGTGTTCTGAAAAATATGGTATGAATGGCTTCTGGAGACCTATCAAAGCAGAACATGGGGCTGGTTTTAGGCATCTTTCTTCTATGCCTGTAACCAATGGACATCCTCAGTCAAGATCTCTATTTCCATCATATAATGGAAAACAATTTCCTTTTCTTCATGAAAATGGTGCTACATCCACCACAGGAAGCATCTTCTGTGAGAGCAATAGCCACTATCCACCTGCCCCCGGGGCCCAAAGTTCTGGGTTGAGACCATTATTCCAGGACAACGTTGTAAATGAGGACTTCAATGTATTTGATACAGCATCAACTGTTCAAGGATTATCGGGGATTTCAGATTCTTGCTGTGCTCTCTCTCTTCTGTCATCTCAATCCCAGAACTCTTCAAGCCAGTCATCAGGAATTCCCATGGCTCACTCCTTGGTTATTCCAAGCAGTCATAGCCATCACTACAACATGAGTCAGGTCTCTGAAACGATAGGAATAAGCTCACAGACTTCTTCAAGCCGAGTGTCAGATAGTTTTCCATCAGAACTAAATCATGCAGATGGAAGTCATCTCAGTCCAGCATTAATATCAGACAATAATGATATTGTAAACTTTGATATGGCAGATGGTATCTTCCAAGGTTCAGATTTTGTGAATGTTAAGGATCGTCTTTCCTGTGAAGATGGTGCAACCATTGACTTGCTACAATTGTCATCACAACTTCAGCGAGTTGAGCATGAGAGGCAATCCTTGCAGGCGAAGCAAGAGAATGTTTCTTCTTGCACTCTGCGGAATAGATAAAATTCTTTGGAAGAGGTATGTTGTCCTGTTTTGTGAAAACTTAGTCACCTGATTTTCTCTATGCGGACTCCGTTGGCACTTTGCTGCAGGTAAATTTGTGGTTTGCACTGCACACTATGCACTAGCTCTAAATCATGCTTCCTCAATTCCTCTGCTTTGGAGCAAAATAGAAAAATGAAATCTGGGGCTGTCGTGTATGGCTCTATATTATCAATGACTAGTCAAATTATGTGAACCACCACCATTAGTGAAAGAAATATTTTCATATTGAATTATAGATCTTTAACATACTTTCCGATCTAATTTTGACATCAGTGTGAAAGTTGTACAAATGATGTGTTGCTACATTAATAAGTTTGACATTAACAACATCCTGCATGGTCAAAATTCATTAAACATTGTGACATTAGCAACATATTATTGAATGTTAGTATGAAACTTTTTTTGCACTAATAATGTATCAGATTAAACTCCATCTCTTTCGGGTCTCTAGTCAATCAAGTCATCCTCCCCATTAATTGCTTAAGGGGGACGGTGTACTGTTTCATCCAGGTCATGGGGACAAAGTTAAAAGGAAGGAAATTTTATGCTTACTGGCAGCATTGTTTGCCCTTAGCGAAGTACAATTACATAAACGGAATTCTCTCATAACGTATATCAGTTTAGAGGATAAAAATTTTATTTTCCATTGGATGCAGGAAACAAGTTGTGCAGCATGTGACAGACACACTCCCAAGCCAGTCATCTTAGACAATGTAGGCCGCAGGGAAATAGAAAATTCAAATGGTGCCATTCTCATCTGTTGCTAACTATTTAAAGTAGTTTGCTTGTGCTGATTCGGTTCAAGAACTTGTCTGCAGAATAACTGATCTACTAAACACGTCAGGCTATATCTAAGATATTGGTTGTGACACAATTGTCCCTCTCGGCGTTAATATATCCATCTGGATGTAATAAACTAAACCCTTACCCTTAGATGTATCAAAATGTGCTCTTAGGGGCATAAACACTTCAAATCAGGAAAACTGTTTACTAGAATTGACGTTGGATTTCGTGCTAACTTTGGTAATGACTTTTTGTCGTACTGAAATATTATCCTACACGGGGTATAGGTGTAATATTTCACTTGTCTTTGGTACTTTTATTTAATTAAGATTAGAGTTCGATCAAAATATCTAGCGGTGAATAACAATACTACAAGCACAGTTGGATGAGTCAAACTGTGGAAGCCAGCCTGTTCTTATTGGAATGAGGAAGGTAAAGATTATTTATTTATTTATTTCATTTATGCATATCTACTGAAAAGGTAACTTCACATCACTTTGACGAGACAAGCAAATTCATCATCATCATCAAAATAGGAACGGGAAGAGGGACATGCCAGATCAACTCATTAAGCTTGTTGAGAAGCGCGTAACCAAATTCAACACTTGAAGCACATATCATGAATCAAGATGTCACTTCGTATTTCATGGCATTAAACCATTTTCATGCGAAGGCGTAAATCTTCAAATAGCCTCTCGTTCCATAACCACGTATACACCAAACAATATAACTACCAAGTATCACCAACACATTCATAGTTACGATAAAAAGATCAAGTCAAAAATTGAAGTGAGAACATCACAGTCATCACAGTACATTGTTGTCATCTGATAGGGAAATGATTTTCACACACCATTTTTCCCCCTACTTAAATTTAGTTTTTCTTTACCAAAAGGAAAGAAAACGAGTAATGCCAACTGTGTTTCCTTCCTCCTCTTATTATTTAGAAAATAGTATAAAAAGACAATCGTTTCAGCATCTTAAATATTAGTTTTAAATTTTATATTTGTAAATGAAAGTTTTTTTTTTAAATTTAATGTTAAAACACGAGAAAAATATCCTATTGTAACTAGAATGGACAACAAAACTAATCTTCAAGTTATTTAGCAACTAAAAATTAAGATCTTCAATAAATAACTCATTATCAATTTCATATTACTCAAAATAAATATCATTAGTTATAATTATTTATTTAGTAAAATATACAAACACAATAAAATTAGTCAAAAGAAATTGAAAAAAGCAATTTATGTATAACGTTACTCACTGAAATATATATATATTACTTATGTCAACATTTTTATCAAACATTAAAAAACATTAATTTTATCACCTAATTATTATTATTTTATAAATTTGATCATTTAATTTTTTACACATTTTAACATTATATTTATTTTTAAATTTTTGTCTATTTTCTAAATTAGTGTGCTAATGTATCCTTAAAAAAGATTTAAAAAATAAAATGACCTCATTTTATTTCTACTTTTTGTGGAACATTATTTTGTTACCAGATAATGTCATTTCGTTTTGTTTTAACTTTTTTTATTGAGCACATTAATACGTTACAAATTTAACAAATTGATAAAATATTTAAAAATAAAAAAAAATTATGGAGATAA
>JAMLFT010003854.1:0-21000 GCA_026544285.1 Pachyrhizus erosus | reverse complement strand
AAAATTATTAGTTTTTATAATATTTATTTAAAAGGTATACTAACAATAAATTTTAATTAATTAACAATATAAAAAAAATTAAATTAGTAATATATAGTTATTAAATTAAAATTTTAGTTATTAATAAAGTTTAATTTTCATAATATAAAAATTTTACACTATTAATTGATTAAAAATAACTATACATATGACTTTTAAAGTTATTATTATAAAGATAATGATCTTAGACAAGAAATTACAATTAAATAAAAATATATACCATTTTTACATTAAGTGTCAATGCATTATAATTAAATTATTATCAATATATAAATATTTTTAAACTTTAAAAAATTTATAAAATAATGTATATAGTTAATAAATGATCTAGGTAATTATAAACATTATATTAAAGTACTCAGGGATTATGATTATTAATTGCGAACATTTGAATTTAGGAATTAAAGATAAGAAAATAGTATGTGTTTTCAATAAATTAAGAAAACAAGCTGTTTAATTTTTTCTAATATTATATACAAAATTAAAAAATATATTCTAATTGTAGATAAAGAGAAAACAACTAATTAAATGCAACACATTTATCCTATTGTTAAAAAGTCATGAAATAAAATTAAAAATATTATATAAACTTTTATATTTCTTTATATCTTATAAAACATTAAATCACTTAACAAAAACAGGAAAATACATGTGGAGCTTGTTAGAGATTATTTGAGTTTGATTTTGAAGGTAAGACAGTAACTTAAAATGTGAATAAATTCTGAAATAAAAATAGTTATATATAGCCAGTTTAAACAACCCAAATTTATAGGAATACATCAATATATCATATTTCCACCGGGAGTCAAATTTATTTTTAATATAGTGATTATCAAAATGAAAAATAAAAACTGGAAAATAGTTATAAAAAAAAAAAAAATGAAGTATAGCAGTGTGGTGACCGTAAATCCTGGATAGATAGATAGCTGCATGACAGCATGCACCGAATATTTCTGCCCGCAATCCTTGCCGTGAAGGCGATTGATGAGTTATAATGGGAGGATATTTAGCTATATGAAGAGTTTAATTTAAATTTGTTTTATTGAGTTAAGATGTTAATAAATAAGTCTATAAAATAGACTTATTATTTATAAGTTAAGATAATAATATTGTTAAGAGAAGTATTTATATTTAGTTTTTAATTATATTTTAAATGAGATTATTTTAAAAGAAATATATAAGATTAAATATAATTTTAATCTTTTAAAAATTGATCTATATATTAATTTTAGTGTTTAAGAAATAATTTTATTTTATTTAGTCTTTATAAATTTAAAATTTTATTTTTAAGTCATTTATTTATTTTTATTAATTTATTTTGTTAGATGTAAGTTCCTACACCTATTTTGTTCAAACTGTTGTAGTCCATGTATCCGTTAATATTTGTTTCCATTACTAATAAGGGTAATATATAAGTTTAATTGTATGTATTTTTTTTTTTTGAGAAGTTATAATAAATATTTTTTTTTTTATTTTTACAAGACATACTAAATGCTAATATTGAAAATGAAAAATATTAATGTTTGAATAATTATTGTAGTAAATTTTTAATAAAAAAAAATAAAGTTAAATAAATGATTTAAAAGAAATTTTTTAAAAATTTAAGAGACTAAATATAATAAAATTATTTTGTGAGTACTAAAATAAATAAAAGTCAATAATATAAAGACCAAAATTATATTTAATCAATAATATATGGAGGAAATGAAAAACAATTATAAGTTATTCATTATTTTAATTGAATTATAATTTTTAAGCTTGTATTTAATATAACTTTTTATTTTTTAATACTTTTATGCATAAAAATTGGACTGTTTGGCCTATATGTCTCCAATAACAGGGATGATTGATCAAGAAAGTTAAACACTTATATCCTTCAAGTAAAATTTTGATGGACTGTAAATCGTCTGATTAATAATAATAAAAATTTAAACACTTGTGTCTTTCATAGAACTTGACAGCACCACCAAATGTCAAACCTAAAAAAATAATTAAAATATAATATTAAGATCAATTAAAAATATCTAAATTATTTTTTTATCGAGAAAGAGGAGTCCAATGTATCAAAAGTTTATAATAACTCACCTACGTTACTAAACCAATTATCCTAAATCCTCTCAAAATCTTTTAAATCCTAGTTAATAAATATAATAAACTAATAATATTTTATGCATTTTACAAATAAATTTTAAATTAAGTAAAATTTAAAAACATAAATAAAAATTTAAAAATAATGAAAAGAAAACTTATATTTTAATTTAACTAAATAACATAAAATATAAAATATTTTAGAAAAAAGATAAAAGAGTATTTAAAAAAAAATTAAGAAATATACTACAAGTATCTCATGTATTATGCAAGACTTATAGTCATTTAAGTAAAATTTAAAAACATAGACTAAAATAAAAATATTTAAAATTATAAGTTAAGTATGCACAATTAATTCAAATAAATAAGTAAAAAAAATAAGTAGGTTATGTTTAAGAGAAAAGATAAATTAAAAAAAAATTGAGAGTATAAGTAGATAAATTTTGAAATAAAACTAGGAAAATAATATTATAATTCAATATTGTTGAATTTGAAACAAAAATAGTAAAAGAAAATAAAAAATTTGATATAAAATAAAATTTAATATTTATTTAAGCATGAGAAAGTATTACAAAACTATATATTACAAAAAAATACAATAAAAAATATTCTTGCATTTAGTAATAAATACTTAAATTTAATTTGAGAGTGAAAATAATCAAAATTTGAATCAGAAAATAAAATTTAAGCATATAAAACTAGGCAAATGATAATGTTCTAAAGGTATTATTAAAGGAATTTGAAAGGATTTTTTTTATTAAAATACATAAAAGTGTACTTTTATATGATTTAAAAATGTGTTTTTATATAATTTTTAATAAAATCATTTTCTTTTTAATTTCTTAACTTGGTTAGCAAGACCCATAAAATAAATATAATGGAATTAATATTTGTCAAAAAATAATTGTAACCTAATAAAAATAAAAATAATTAATAATTTTATTTTTAAAAATACAAAACAAGTACATAATTTATATCTATAATCTATATCAATGATTTATATTGGAGATTATGGGACTTAATATGGATTATTGGATATTTTAAATGTCAAAAAATAAAGATAACTAGACTTTTTGAAACTCTAAGAAGTCTCACAGCTATGAGATATAATTCACACTCGTGATCCACACTATTGGAGCAAGCTTTGGAATTGGCAACAAGGTTCACAACCATGAAACATATATCATGATCTTGGTCTATTATATAACTCATTTGTTGGCTTGTGGTATGAATCCTTTAGTAGCAGTTAGGCCTAAACATCATGTTTCATTAACAAATGACCAGATCTTACATTATACATCTCGAATTTTAGTGATTCCAAAATGAGGTGAAAAAATTTAATTGCAAGATAGGCTTAAGAATTAATAAAAAAAAGTCATGTATATTATGAGACATGATCTAAGGTTAATTGAGACAAAAATTGGAAAATTGAGAAAAATAAATAAATAAAGAACTAGAACAGGAAGATGCCATGATACACAATTGATAAGCCTATGAATACCACAAGGATGAACACCCTTTATAAGTTTAGAGATTCTTAGAAAAACCTAAGAGAATAGTCTCATACACAATGGCTCACTTGTAATCTAATTTTGATTTCTAAAAACTTTGATGTGCCTTTTATAGCAGTCAACATAATAGTCCAAATAAAAACATAACAAAGAAAAACAAAAAACTAAATATGATAATTGGGCCAAGTATACATGCAAACAAAACAAAATAGTCGAATCAATCTTATTATAATAATGATCTAATTATAAGAAAATAAAACCAAGTGCATTGTTTAGCCTAAGTGAAATGTAACCTTCGTGCTCTTAATTCTTCATTATTTTGGTTGTCAACTTAAGCCCTGTTGGCACATCTAGCAAGGCTTATTCCTCACCATTTTGAACTTTTTTTCTTCATACTTAGGCTTGTTTTAAATAAAGTGACCACTTAGGGATTTAAAGTTGATAGTTGATATATATACCTCCATTTCCTACTAACTTGCCTCTTATATATATATATATATATATATATCATAAATATCCTCAATATAAACATTACCCCTATAATAGTCTCAAGAAATCAATCAAGAATGCCCATGAAAGTCATTGCTAAGAGCTCAAAGATGTTCTCCAAAATGATGACATTTCTAGAGTCATCCAATATTTGAACACACATCTAAAAGTATTGAGCATGAGAAATCTAAGTTCGTAGAATGTTTTTTTTTTTTAGCTTTTCTTTCAACTTCTCCACCTATAATGTCATAAGAATCTTCCTTGTATCCTTCATAAAAAAGTTGCTTCCATTTGGTGTCTTGCAGAAGGAAAATGATTAACATCAACATCAAAATCAACTTTGTTTATGCCTTTTACTTTCTCCTTTAGTTTCTTTCCAATTAGAAGTAATGGAATCTTAAAGTGGTGGTTACACTTTTGCTCTTGAGAAACCACCATAAAAAAATCTTTGTCCCTAAATTCTAGCAAGGATAGGTATTAGAGGTGGAAGTTAAGTTTTGAAGAATTTGGAGCCATGTGATAGAAAGAACCATGTTGTTGAAGGGTCCTACTATTGTGGAGGAGAGAAGGTTGAATAATCAATTGTTGACGTAGTTTTGGAAATACTCCAAGTCTTCGAGCTCTTAGTAGTTGATAGAAGCTAAACAGTAATAGCTTTCAGTGTCATCCTTAAATGATCTCTTTATATTTTTGTATGGGGTACATTTATATTAAAGGTATTTTTGAAAAAAATACAAAATAAAAGGTAAATTAGCAAGAAACGGAGGTGTACCTTTAAATCTTTTTTAGCTCTTGCTAATATCATTAAGGCTCCTACGTCTTGTATGTCATCCATGTTGTTTACCTTAGTTATGTCACATTCTATGTCCTTATAAACTTGCAACAACAAGGCTCATGGTTGTGAGCGGTACCAAACATAAGTTTTTACCTTTTTATTTTTTAATTATATTTAGGCCTAAACCTTTTAACCCATTATCTTTAAATACATTTTTTGAGCTCTAAAATAAGGTTATGTATTTTAATGTTTAATGGCTTCGGGAAGAGAGCTAAAACTTTGTTATTCTAGTTTGCTATCTTTTTTTTTTCTAAGTTTTTGTTTTGATTTCATGGTTACACTTAAGTAGTTACCTTATTTATAGTAGTCGTAACCTAATGAACATCTAATGAATTAATTTTCTTTTATTTGTGTGTTGTTCTAGTTTTCTTTTATTATATTTTATTGCTTTATTTGTGTTAAATGAATTTGGCCTATGTTTGACATAATCATATGGGTCTCAAAAAGTATTGAGAGGTGAACCCATAACACTAGAACCTCTAGAAGAAACTTATTGTAAAATCACAACAATAGGTTAAACACTAAGAGAAACAAACACATTAACAAAAATCTTAAATAGTCTAATTAAACATAGTCACCACAAAAGCAAATGTTAATTTAGTTAAATGTACCTTTGTATCTTTAAAAAGAACAATGGTTAACTTAGGTCAATTTGCCTTCAATAGGTTCTTATAAGAGGGCAAAGGCTAAATTAATTAATTTATTATTTTTCATAATGTGAAACTCAATCTTCTAAGTTTTTAACAATTTGAATTTTAATCCTTACATGTTATTTTCTTATTTTTATTATTGATTTTTAAAATCATAATTTTTCATAATCAATTATCAATTTTAAACCTAATTCCATTTGTTTTAATTCTACTTAAAATTTAATTACACATAGTCAAATACACGATCCTTGTGAAAAAAAAAACAATTTTATTACATGACGATATTGTACACTTGTGATTTTCTTACACTAGTGATTTTGGTTCTTTTAGATTTAATTGAGAATAAATATGTAATAGATAAAAAAAATTGGTGGGTGATGCATGAATCTTCTACCTCTACTTTAGAAGCTTGCCTCAAAGCTTCTCATGCAACCATGTTCTTTTTTATGTTATGTAAAAAATTGGAGTACCTATTCCTTTATTCATTATTTGAAGAGAAAAAAATGGATCCAAATATTATCTTAATTTGTCTAACCCTTATCTAAAAGAAAAATAAAAAGGAAATAAACAAAAGAAGAAAGTATTATGGAGTCAAGTATTCCTATTTTTATATAGAAACTGATAACATGAAAATGGTTGGGCCTAGGCCCATATGGAAAGCCAGGTCCATATGGAAGGCTTCGAAAGAAAAAACGTGAAAGAGGAAAACGAGATTGGCTTGGGTTTTGGGGGGGTGGAGGTTGTCTACGTGTAGGTGTTTGGAGTGGGGTCCACAATCCACCATCTCCATCCGAGAAACCACGGACGCAGTACAAAATGGCAGATCCAACGCCAATGTATCTTTGCTTCGTGCCTATCCAGTATCCTCCACCCTCAAACAAACCCTTTCCTCTTCTCCTTCTTTACCATTTTGTTTAATAATATTACATTACATTACATTATTATCCATCACTATTCTCTTCTTTTCTTTTTCCCAATTCTTCACTTCACAGGTTAGGTTTAGGACCCCTCTCTGTCTGGTGTGCAATTCTCTACTCACTATTATCAGGCAAATAATTCACATACAATAATAATAAACCCATTTAATTTATCAATACATCTATAGTGATCCTCTCCTTTCGTTCTGAAATCGTAGATTTAGGGTTTCTCTTATATAATCTTTTCACATTTCCGTAGAAAAATCACATAAATTTCCCTTATTATTATTTATTACAATATTAGTTTTGGAGAATGGACAAGAAAAAGGTAGCAGTTCCCCTCGTCTGCCACGGTCACTCTCGCCCTGTGGTCGATCTCTTCTACAGTCCTGTTACGCCTGATGGGTTTTTCCTCATCAGTGCCAGCAAGGGTACGCTCTCTCTCCCCACCACCTTTTACTTTTTCATCTTTCAATTCGGAACAATCATTGCCTTTGTCTTTTTATGGATCTAAAATTTTCTTAGATTTGTTTTGGTGCCTGCTCCTTCGATTTGATTCCTTAATGCACATCGATGTGTCAGTGGATTACATATGGTTGCTTATTGTCACTTTTATCTCTTAAATTAAGGAAAATAAACATTTTAGGGTGTTATTGTTACTGTGAGACGCAGTTAAATCGTGTATTTCTGCATTGACATTCCGAGTTTGTTGCGTTGGTTTTTGATGTATGCGTATGGTGGAAGATTTGATGTCTGGGTTTTTACTTGGTGTTCAGATTCTAGTCCCATGCTTAGAAATGGAGAGACTGGAGACTGGATTGGAACATTTGAAGGGCACAAAGGTGCTGTGTGGAGTTGCTGCTTGGATACTAATGCCTTACGTGCTGCAACTGCTTCTGCTGATTTCTCAACGTATGCCATTTTTTTTATTTTTATGATTTTTTTTCCAATGTTAACTGTTAAGCTTACTCGCTGTCCCATACATATTTGGTGTTGCTACTTGGTCTTGTAGCTCACACTGACTTATCACCTACCTGCCTTTGCAGAAAGATACTGTGAAGTTGATTCAATGGGCATGGGATTCATTCCATTTATCTGAGTTCATAGTGCCGTGTTTACTTTTTTACCTGCTTGTCTGTGCTCTCTTTCACACTCTTTTGTTGGCCCCATTCATGTTATTAGCTTATTATTACATTAGGAATATGATCATGGGTTATGACAGTTGTGTTGATGTATTCTTGTCAACTCGTGTTGATCAGTATTCTGTAGTACATGAGAATCACTCTTTCGTTTTGCCTTTGTTTCAGTCAGCATTGCTTGTTACAACTAACCAGTAGTGCGATCAATTTAGACCCGGCAATTAATGAAATGCATTGTATTGTTGAGGTCATAATTCATTTAGTAAAAGTTTAGTAGTTTATAAGTTATCTTTGGTTTAATGTGCAGGAAAGTTTGGGATGCTTTAACAGGAGATGAATTGCACTCTTTTGAGCATAAGCACATTGTTCGAGCATGTGCTTTTTCTGAGGTAGATTTGGCAATGTTAATTTCATACTAATTGATTACTATGATCTCTGTTGGTATCCATTTCTGGAGAAGGAAAATCGATATATCAATTTATGAGTTATAAAGCCTTAACATTAATGGACCATGGTAGTTGGATTCACATGATTGTGATTCAATTCATGTGATTTGGTGCAAGGTTGTCAAACTCAAGAGTTTATGCAAACTCATGGAGGGTCGATAATCCTGACAATAAACTTGTAAGAGTAAACCAAATACTAGACAATATTAAAATACCTAGCTATAGTATCCAAACAAAATATAATAATATAGAATAATAAATATCTAGCATTCCTACTTAATAAAGCAAAGTAGCAAACCATAATCACAAAATATGATAGTACAATTAAAAATAATACATAAATGACCAATCAAAAGTTTATTAGGTTGAGATAATTTAGGGTTCAGATAGAAACATTCGTAAACAATTTAAGCTTAATCAAGTGGTTAATCAAGCTTTTAAGTAGGTAATCAAACATTCAGTGTTAATCAAATTTTGTTTAGTTAGTAAGGGGAGGCACGACATAGCACAATAGGAGATGAAGGGAAGGCACAACACTACTGATTCTACACAACACTAGATTCAGATTTTCAAAATATGGTAGATTTAGTTCCTCTGCAACAGTGAAGGCACAACACAGACTGCTGTGGATTTTGGCCTTTATGGGAATATTTCTAACTTTTGTTGAATTCAATAACTCTGCCTCAACTTTGTGAGTTTGTCTGAGTATTCAGCTCAATCTCCAGGTGGAGAAATGTTACTAGTTAACTTGCGATTTTAACAACCATGCTTGGAGGGACAGGGAACCAAACAGCCACTGTAGGGCAATGATCAGGCAGTGATGGGTGAATAGTGGCATGATTCTTGTTGGCACCGAGGTCTATGAAGATGGATTCTGAAAAAGTGCTCAGATCAACTTTATCAATTGAGGATTGTGGAAAATATTGGAAGTCGCATATATCAATTATATATGTATAAGCAATTAAGTAGTATGCATATAAAAATAAAATGCATAAAAATTGGCATAATATTAACTCAACAGTGCAATTGATGAGAGACTCACTAGTGATGACAACAGGATGCAGGAAGAGGTGAACAAATGCTGATTGAGTGGAGGAGTCCTTTCTTGATCCCTTAGGTGAAGCTGTGAACAGAGGTTTATGTATGTGGGAGAAGTTTAATAGGTTTAGTGTTAGTGTGGGGAGTTGGACAATAGAACTAAGTGGGAAAAAAGTCATGTGCAGCAGTCCTACTTCCATCTCTCAAAATCATGATGCTGCTGCAACCACTAGACCCATAGCAGTCACAATAGTTTTTATTGTGGAAGGCATGTGACAACAGATCACGGATTCGAGGAATTCCACTGTGCAATTGCCTATAGCAAGCCATTTAACAACACTGGCTGAGATGCTTTTTTGTGTGCTGCCAGACGGATAAATTCGGTGGCCCAGCTATTGGGGTGTGGGGGGCATGTAGATGCCCCATTGACAACAAGCCTCTGGTGTTGTGGCACCAGTGGTGATGGTGGTGGGTAGATGGGAGGTGAACACCCCTCCAATTTATAGAATTGAGTTGGACAGCTGTCAAGGACAGAGTCTACAGAGATGGCTAAAAAAATTTAGGCTTTCTGTTTGATGATTATAATGATTGATGTCGGGGGGTGAAAATGAAAAGCCCAAATAATTTATGCACATAAAAAAGGAAATAAACAAATTATCCTATTTCTATACAAAGTCTTGTAGTTTATAATGTTAAAAAAAATGTTGTACTTTCTTTTAATAATTGATCACGAATCTTACACATGATTCAGAAAATAAGTCTTTTCAGTTCAATTCAATTCCCAATTTGATAGCATGGAACGGACTAGCAAATTCCAATGAAAGGGGGTAAGGGAATAAATATTTTAGATATATCAACACTGACATGTGCCTAGAATTTATTAAATTCTAATGTAAATATTAATTACAAATATCTGGCTTGGTTTCATGACTTTTATCTTGTCTGTAAGGATCTATATCTTTTTTTCCCCCTAAAAATTTTAGGTAGATTCTACTTATGTTTTACTTTGAGAAATTTGTCTAATTCTTCGAGCAAAGTTTTTTTGTCTCTTTATTTTAGAATATATCATTTACTCCAAATTTCATCTTCCACTCACCTCATGGTGTGTTTGGATGGGGAATTTTGAGAGAGGAATTCAATTTTTATGTGAATTTAAATATCTTACATCAAAATGACTTGTTTGGATATCAATTCCAAAGGATTTATAAAATGATGGGAATTTTATTCGGGATTTTTTTCAAGCAAAATGTTGGAATTTTAATAACACTTAAAAATAAAGGAACTTCAAATAACACACTAAATGAAATTTACATAATTACTTTATCTACAAAAAAATTGAAATACAAATTTGAATTGTTTTGTCCAAACAAAGTATTTTAAAAACAAAAGGAATTTAATTGAAGTAATTAAATTTCCATGCATTTTAAATTCCTTGAAATTTTGAAATCCATTATCCAAACATTCTTATATCTAATTTCTGTGTTTAAATGTTGCTTTTACTATGCCATGCCAACCCTTTGCTATTGAAATTGTTTATACATGTCTCACAAATATTCTTTTTCAATACCATCTCTATTATAGATGATGTTGAAATTTGCGGATTGTTCTTTATCTGGATTTTGCATACAAACAAATTTCATATGCATTGATATTTTTATACCTGGGAACAGGATACTCACCTTTTGCTCACTGGGGGAGTTGAGAAAATTCTCCGAATCTATGATATGAATCGGCCAGACGCACCACCCAGAGAAGTGGATAAATCCCCTGGTTCTGTCAGAACTGTTGCCTGGCTTCATAGTGACCAGACAATATTGAGTTCTTGTACTGATATGGGCGGTGTCAGGTATATTATCTATTAAGCTGTTTGATGCTGAAAGCTTGTCTATGTTGTAAATTGTGTTGGCTTTCTCGTTTTTGATTTATATGTATATATCAGCGTTGGATACTATATATTGCACTGAATCTAGATGATGTTTCACAGGTTGTGGGATGTAAGAAGTGGTAAAATAGTCCAGACACTTGAAACCAAGTCATCTGTGACAAGTGCTGAAGTGAGTCAGGATGGCCGTTATATTACAACTGCTGATGGTTCTACTGTGAAGTTTTGGGATGCAAATTAGTAAGTACCAAGCCATGTTGGTCTATATGTCTTTACCTATCTGCTTATATGGTTTATCATCTTAGTTACCTCTGTTGTTCAGCTATGGATTGGTGAAGAGCTATGATATGCCCTGCACTGTGGAATCAGTTTCACTGGAGCCGAAGTATGGTAACAAGTTCGTTGCTGGGGGAGAAGATATGTGGGTTCATGTTTTTGATTTCCATACAGGAAATGAGATTGGTGAGCTATTGACCAATTAGTTTTAATTTTGTGTTGTGTGTGTGTCTGTATGTTTTGATGATCCATCTGTGTGGCAGCATGCAACAAGGGGCACCATGGTCCTGTACACTGTGTTCGTTTTTCTCCTGGTGGAGAATCCTATGCCTCAGGATCTGAGGATGGAACCATCAGAATATGGCAGACTGGCCCATTGACTGTCGATGACTCGGAGACTTTGTCTGCAAATGGATCAATTGATAAGGTGAAGGTAACTGCAGATGAGGTTTCTCGCAAGATTGAGGGTTTTCATATTGCAGATGAGGGGAAAGCTAAAGAAAAGGATGAGGCTGTGGAGGAATCAAGCTAATAGTCGTGCATTTTGTCTGGCAGTGTGTTAGAATTAACTAGATCAAGTGCCTACTTATGTACGTGATTAGTAAACTAAATTTTGTAAATTTTAGTTTGTGTTTGAGATTTACTGAATTGAACGAGCTTGTTGCAGCTGGCTGAAATAAGTTCTATGTTTGCTTTCATTTCAATTCTGACATGGGAGTTTATGGAATATAGGAAATGGCTTGTTATACATGTTCAAGAATCATGGCCGTCGAAGCGGCTTTAATCTGTAGATTCTGGCCAGTCCAATTTCGGCCGGGACTTGCGGTCTACCATATCTTTTCCTTGGTTACATGCTTTGCAGTGAAAAATAGAGAATTGAACTATGCAGGGGAAAGCGTTAACATTTTCGTTTACGCTTTTATTACAAACGTATATAAAGAAATCTGAAATATTTGTATGTTTTATTACTCGAAAACAAATGCTCCCTGTCTAAACCACTTTCTAAATTGTTTGCAAATCAATATTTAGATGGATTATCGTCATTTTGAGTAGCATTTTATTTAGGAATCATTATAAGTAGGTTGATTTTACGTATTTACCAAATCAATATTTAATACTAGTGCGATATTTACAGAAGAATCCGGACTGGTGCTTAGCCCAAACTGTATGGCTATAACCGGTAAATTTGATGTTATTTTAACGGGAATTTTCTTTTCAATGTGAATGAATTCTGTTTTCTGGGTGGAATATATAGACATGAGATTCTGTTTAGAATTTGGATGCATTAGGTTTTTGAGAAAAAAAAGTAAAATAAAGTAAAATTATCTTGCAAATTTTGAAAATTTCTTTACAAATTATCCCTGTACGCAAGTATGAATTACGACAAAAGATCTTCTTATGCTCTAAGGAAAAGGTATAAAAGCAGAGAAGGGAAAGGGTGAGGGGGTTATCTACAATATTGGGGAGGAGGGGGTGAAAACGCAGCAGTAATGGTGGCATATAATAGCTGGGAAAGAAAATGTAATTTAAAAAAAGTAGAAGGATTGACTATGAATAAATAATGCTGGGGATTAGGCATTGAGTGTGGAAGGGTTTTGATAACCCCCGCAACAAAGACAAGAAAAAATGGACTTTTACAACTCGCATTTGCAGGAGGACCTGCTGTTCCTTGTTAAGTTGCTGTTGATTGTATTTGTGGCTTATGGTATTAATCTTAATTTTCCTTCAATATTGGGATTGCTATTTCATGTGTTGGAAAATTGCATGCTAAGAAAAGAATCATGGCATATTTCGTCTTGTACAGTTGTACTTGAACTCCTTTCCTGGCAAGCTAGTTCTCATCTATGGTACTTCTCAAAAGTGGGAAAGCGGTTGAGACTATTTATTATTATTTATTGGAGACATTTCTGCATCTGGTTAAGCTTTTTTCTTCATACACATGTCAGATAACCATCTTTAAATTTGGTGGGATCCACTTGGTCTCAATGATAACAGGCGCTTGCAGAATGGAAAACACTTCCTCTAATGGGGATGCCAGGATATTCTTATTGAAGAGTCTAACATGATAATTTCTCCTTCCTCCTCCCCCCTCCCCCCCCCTTTTCATTCAAGAACTGTAAAGTATTTATTGTTTAACAAGGGGAAAGGACAGATTTTTTATTTTTACATAAACATTCTTATTTGAATCTGTTTTTTCTAAAGAGAGATTTGTCATATAAATTTTTCAATATTCTATTGTTCAGTTCTATAAATATTTTTAAGTAAATGTTACCGACTGTTTTTAGAGATTCTTGCCAAGAATTAAAAAAAAAAAGTTACACAAATATTTTTCTAAAATTTTTATGAAATTATATAAATATTGTTTATTTTTTTATAAAAGATATTAATGTAATATTTATAAATATTAAAAGAGTATTAATACAATATATAACATATAATAAAATATTGATTTCTATTTTTAAAAATTAAAAAATTAGTATAAAAATAGAAAATAACATAAAATGTTCGTGTAATTTTATAAAATTTCATAATTTATTAAAAAAAATTCATAAGTTTTCAAGTTTCTAGGATGTTCAATATTGATTTTTTTCATTAAATGCTTTTTATTTTTAATTCTTTAATGATTATCCTTAGCCCGAGGAGGACCTTAGGATGTGGATCCATATTTTTATGATATATTAATGTGTGTAGGGTAGCACGTTATTTACCTCAGGACGGATAACAACAGAAGCAACTGAGTTACTTGTGCGTCATTTTGACATGGATTTGAAGTTTCCCGTAAATCACAAACATTGATGCAAACATGCTATAAATTTCAAAATGGAAAGTTAACCAAACCACCTAGCTTTTCCGTGCAGTACACATATGTAGCAATGGTGTATTTCAATGGTGTTGGTAGTGGTTGTATGACAACATAATGATAATGACAATGATAGTCGCAATTGTATTATCCCAACTTCTGCGGGCATGTTCTCGTATGACAATATAATGATAATGAAAAAGATACTGTCATGATCGTGTCATTGTAACTACCCTGGGCACGTTGCTTTGATTATATGATGGGCGATTATCGCAGGAGTTCATTTTACGACGTATTGGTGTTCATGTTATGTTTTTTTTTTTTTTTTTCTAGTTTAAATTAAAATTTCACTTCAATTATTTATAAAATAAAAGTTAACATTAAAGGTGGATATTAATTACTACAGTAAATTTCAATTTTGATTGAAGGGTAACATTAAAGACTATATATATTGCCTTTTTTATGGCAATGAATTCAACCGCAGTTTAATTTGTTGATATTGTTATTTATTTATTGATTGATTAGGAAGAGTTCAGTTGCTGGTATTAGGTGCGTTGCTGCGGCAGATATGTCGAGGAGATATTCATCTCAAAGTTTCATTAAGTTTGAATTTCATTGAATGAGATTTCTTAGTAAATGGATTAAACTGTATGTTGGTAAACAACTGGGATGTAAAATACTCTTCCATTAAAAAAATTGTAGAAGTAAGAATAAAACAAAATTGTGAGATGGAAATTGTTCAATTCCTGGTTCATTAGAGAAATTTAGAATTACATTTCAGATGTCCTACGTATTTCACTACCACAGCCTACAGACCAATGAGAAACACACCTCACGGCAACCAAAGATGAAGCATAAGTCAGTGACTTGATTGGATTTAATAAAAACTACCCACAACTTAGACCTACTAATACGCGGGATATCATAATAAAAACAGATAAAACTTAGATGCAGTTTCTTAGATCCTTTTGATATTGTTTTAAAATCAAAATTTGAGTTTAACCTCGATTATCTACATAACAAAGACTTGCATTAAATATCCACATAAGTTACCGAGCTGAGACTCTAATTCTAATTAAAAAATAATACCAAAAACACTTTACTGCATCATATCTAAGTTTTGCACAAGAAAAATCCGACAATACTCCGAAATTAGCAATGCATTACAACAAATTTGCAGGAGAATTTCACGAGTTCAACAGCTACCACCTAATGCTGATAGTGATACACAAATATTTAAAATCTCAATTGTTTAAATGGAAGATACCCTAGGAACATCGACTGGAAACTGGTCGATCTCATCAATCCAAGGACTCTTCTCCTTAGTAGGATCGATGGTCCTGAGAGCCTTCCACACTGCACTGTTACACTTGAATCCAGAACCGAATGCAATTTGCCACGTTCTATCTCCCTTTTTGATCCTCCCTTTGGCTTCAGTGTAAGCCAGCTCATACCAGAGTGAACTGCTGGAAGTGTTTCCGAAACGATAGAGCGTCATCCTTGATGGCTCCATATGCCAAGGAGATAGCTGCAAGTTTTTCTCCAGTTCATCCAAAACAGCTCTACCACCAGCATGGATGCAAAAATGTTCAAAAGCTAGCTTGAAATCTGGAATATAAGGTTTGATCTTCATCTTGAAAATTTTCTTCCCAACTAACGTGGCAAAGAATAGCAGCTGTTCAGATGTTGGAAGTACGAGAGGCCCCAGGGTAGTGATATTGGTTTTTAAAGCATCACCAGCAACTGCCATCAGATCTTTTGACAAAGTAACACCAACCTTGCCATTGGCATCTTCTTCTTGGGTTACACAGCTAAAGCACTTGTCATCAGCACCCTTATGAGTTCGAACCGTGGTGACCAATCGGTATTTGGATCTTCTTCTGTCCGAGCTTTTATTGGAGAGCAGAATTGCAGCACCTCCCATACGAAATAAACAATTAGAAACAAGCTTTGATCGATCATTTCCAAAATACCAATTCAACGTGATATTCTCCATGCTAATGACCAGTGCATAGGAGTTGGGATTGGCCTGGAGAAGATCTTTAGCAAGATCAATTGAGATCAGCCCTGCACTGCAACCCATCCCACCAAGGTTGTAGCTCTTTATATTCCCCCGAAGCTTGTAATGATTGACAATCATTGCCGAAAGTGATGGAGTAGGGTTGAACAGACTACAATTTACAATCAGAATTCCAATGTCTTTAGGCTTTACAGAGGTTTTAGCTAATAGCTCATCAATGGCACCAAACATCACAGCCTCGGCTTCTTTTCTAGCTTCTTTCATTGAAGGGTTGGGAGGAATGTTGAGGACAGCCTCAGGAAGGTAAGTGTTGTCCCCAAGGCCAGATCTTTCGAGAATCTTGCGCTGGAAGTCGAGATTTTCCTCTGTGAAAGATCTGGTCAACCGGGACTGGTCTATAAATATCCTTTTTGTGCATTTCCGAGATTCTTCAGGCTTGTAACAGGAGAAGTTGACAAGGTACACTGGTTGAGGACGTGTTAGAAAGTAGAGGGTGGACAGGAAAACAAGGAGAGTTGAGCAAAGAATAACAGATATCAGGTTGTATTGTAGGTGCTCCCAAAGATCATACAAGTCTTGGAGGGAGAAGGTGGAGAGCTGGGCTGCAATCAGCACCACAAGGGGGGAAAGGCAGAGGTACATTCCATGGGTGATGAGGTAATGATAACCAAGCTTGACATACTTCAACTTAACAGACTTCTTGAAATCAGGAAGGTTTCGCGATGATGATTCCATCAAGGGTGTATCTGGCTTTGCATCTGTCATTTTGCCCTGTTCAAAAGTTGAATCTACTTTGTTCAGATGACTAGCTCTCTAGTTTTAACCAAAAGATGATAACAAATGGCCTTTTAAGCATACAACATCTTAGAATGGCAACAAAGTGCCTCCAAAAGATCCTTTTTGTAAGAATTTCCACTAATGTACAAATAATAATAACAATAATAAAGCTTGCTTTCTCTAATTTAGATGCACTGGGTGAACACTGAACACACAAATCATGTGGAATTGAAAATAATCTGTGCGTAGAGAATCAAATTAGCTAAATTGAAAGGACGAATACACACAAAATAAGCTGAAGGCAAAGCTCAATTTTATTTATTTATTTATTTAAACACATCCATGATCCAAGTTTACAGCCCCTTATGCTTATTCTTCTGCACAACAAACCCAGATACTCCACGCTAAGAATTTGACAACACATGTATTCATCCACGTTCATGCAAATTATAATCAGATGCAATTATGCTAAACACCAAAGAAAATGAAAAGGCATTAACCAAAAGCAATATTTGAATTTGTTCAACAGTATGAAAAGAAAAAAAGAACACAAAGTGAAGCAGGAATGCTATGAGTAACATAAGAGAATTTGCAAGCATGGGGAGAGCTGAATCTCGCAAAGAAACAAAACCCAGTTCCCAAAATCTTACCTTGAAAAGCAAAGGCAGCAGATCGCAGGAATGTAGCCCGAAGAGAGAGAGACGTTGATTGTGGACTAAAGAGACGAAAGAAAGAAAACAGGTAAGCGAGGAGGAATAATTGTAGTTAATAAATGTTTATGAAGAGAGAGAGACAGAGAGGGAGAGAGAGATGATGACAGATAATAGAGGGAGAGGGATTAGGATTTAATGGATTTTAATTTTTGAATGAGTGTGATTGTGAGGGTTTAAAGTGAAATAAATAATGTGAGTGATAATAATTGGGCAAGAAGGGAATCGCGAAAAGCATGGACATAACATGTTCACTGGCTACAGTAACAGTAACATGAGATACGCGAGAAGGAACAAAAATCAAAATGAAAATGAAAATGAAAGCAAGAAGATGAACTCATTTGCACTTGCTCTCACCGTTTCAACAGCCAGAGCCAGACCGACCCCTAAGATTTTGTGTCATGACTGAATTGACAAAATTATATTCTAATAATTATATATATATATATCTTTAAATTACTAATAATTCGTTGAAATCAAAATTATTTTTTATAGACATCAAAGTAAAATCATTTAATTTAACTTGAAACATAATATATTTTAAATAAAATTTTAACAATTTCACATTTAATAAACTTCTTTTAATATATACAATATTAACAATAATATAATCAATAATTATTTTATACGTTATATGCATATTAAAAATAATTAAGTATCTTAAAATAACTCAATATCATAAAATTTAATTTTGATTCAATTGTTAAATTTTTTTTAATAAATTTTAATTTTAAAATAAAATTTCACAATTAAGATTATAAGAATTATTATATTCTAAATAAATTTTAATTTTTATTATTTTATTTTATGTTTTTAATTTATCCCTCTGTACATTTTCAATTTCAACTAAATCAAAATAGTTCATGTTCATACTAACATTGTTATATTATAACACTGCAACAACAACCACAAATTTCAAAAGTGTAGAAAAGTAAACACCTGTTAAAAAAAGTTAAATATAAGAGAAATCTTTGAAGAATAGGAAGGAAGAATCAATAATAATTACATGATTATATTTTAAGAATTTAAAGTAAAAGAAGGTTAAAATTCATGAGTCAAAAATCATAATTTATAATACAATGATTTACGGCAAAATTATCTAATTGTTATCCTCCACCATAATGATAGAACCAAAGACGTGGACTAATGTTAAATTTTTAATATATTTATGATTTTGATAATAACAAATGAATAATATAATTTGATAAATATTAATGATTTGATAAGTATATTGATAAAAATATATCTTAAATAATAAAAAAATAATATCTCTTAACTTAGATATGTGATATAAATATGAAATAAGTTAAGTGCCTAATCACTAAAATATTAAATATGTTTAAACAATATTTTTAATAAATATACGTCTAATAAATTAATTATTTATTTTTTATTAATGTAAATCCTCAGATATTTTAAAATTAGTATTTTAGCTTGCAATGTACATAATGCATGTAACTAAAATTTATAATAAATAAATGTTTTTAATATATAGACTATAGTATGGTTAAATTTTATAATAAATAAATATTTTAAATATATAATTATATTTTAATTTTATAATAAAAAATTATATTATAATATAATATTATTTTTAGCTATTATTTAAAAAAAATAATTTAACTCAAGGAAAAGGATAAAAATAACAAATCAAAGAGATAAGAGGTTAAGGGATTTTCTAAAATCATCATTAAAAAATTCTTAAAAATATTCTTGTTGAAGAATTTTTTTTTTAAAAAAAAATTTCGTTAAAAAGAATAATACAAATATTATTATTCAATAGTTATTTAAAATATATATATATTCAAAAATAATTTTATCATCAGTAAATAGAAGTGTATATATTTAGACATGTCACTTTAAAATGATATTGTCATGACATGCTTTTATATATATATATATATATATATATATCCTAAAGATAAGAAAAATATTTTTAAAGGTTTTTAAATTTATAAATCTAAAAATTAATAACAAAAATTCTAGAAGAATAAAATAGATTTTAATTGTGTTTAACTATACTTACATATACGACAAATTTATCGATGCTTAAAAAGAAATTTCAACGTAGTATCCTAGTTGCCGTGGGATGACAGAATTATGTATTGATTTTGTCTGTTTGCATCGAGATTTTTTTGAGAAAGGAACTTTCTATTTGAAGAAAACATTATTTAATTATTTTTTTAAAAAAATTATAAATCAGTTTGAAACTTTCTATAATTTTTTTTATCTTATTTTAAAGATACTATATAATTAATTAAATATACATGTATATATTTTTTCTTTTCAGTATTTTTTACTATATTTCATTTTAGTACATCCTATGTTGTATTTTAATGTAAATTTAACAGATAAACATAAAAATAAAAATCTGAATTTTTTAATAAAATTATTTTTATCTTAAGAGTATTTTTCTATCTGAAAATTAAGCAAGAACTGTGCTATTGGATCTAAATGGTTTCGTAATATTGTTTGGGCCGGAACGCGTTTTGACCATTAGCCTCGCGGACGGTGTTTCTCTTCTAACGCCACAGTTCCATTTCGTTACGTGTCGTCGTTTCATTCTTTTTTTTTTTTTTTTCTGGATAAAACAAAACACACGTCAGTATATGACGTGGGTTATTGTAGGATTAGGATTTTTATTGCTCTACCAAAATCATCCGAAATAAACCGATTTTTGTTGACAAATATTTGTAATGAAAAATAGTTATTTATCATTATGAGTATATCTCCATCTCTAAAAACAGAGGTCATTAAAGATTTGGGTCCACGTGTTATAGAGTAGTGAAGACCAGCTTTATGATTCTGGCTTGGTGTGTACATGTGACTGTGACAGTGACATTCGAAGAGGGAGCATTTATGGCTCCCTAATTGCTTCCCTAATGTAGTATTTCTTTTTCCTCTCTTTCTCAATTTTCATGTGAATGTGAATGTGAGAATCTTGATTAATCAGATTCCGGAGATGTGCAATTGCTGGTAGTACTCGATTACAGCAAAAGGAATTCTTCCTTTTTTTTTCCTAAACCATGAAAATTGCAAGATATATTGATGTTTTACTAATAACTCAAATCTCATTTCGTACCATACACGCATAAATAATACAACTTTGGCTCATTTATAGTAATTTTATTTATTTTTTATATTATTAAAAAATATAAATTTAATTATATAAAATATGAAATATAAAAATTATTAATATCTCACAATCAATGGAACAAAAAAATATAAAAAATTATCATGTCCTTTTTATTTAATATATACATACATAACATTTAAAAATTTAAAAATACTTATCATATATTTTAGTTTGTTTAAACAAAAATTATAATTAAAAAAATCCAAATAGCACACATATATATATATATAAAATAAAATAAATATAT